>CM032794.1:20359307-20522803 GCA_019155185.1 Beaufortia kweichowensis | reverse complement strand
CCAGCGACACCAGTTATTAGAACTTATTCTGCGTTGTGTTGTGCAGCGTTGTGTTGTGCAGCGTTGTGTAGACAGACCGCGGGACAGCCAGGCAGCAGATTTACTGGATCTTTTTACTGATCTTAAACATACCTGATCAACATAGAAATATACATAGCCTCAGATGGGTGGCCCTTACACAACTCTCTCCCATTGAAGCACATTTCAAAGGGAATGAAAATATGTATATGTGAAAATAAGTAAAGTAATACACATCTTAAACATACCTGATCAACATAGAAATATACATAGCCTCAGATGGAGTGGCCCTTACACAACTCTATAAAACAAATGTGATGCACCTCCATTACCATGTGCTCATTACCCACAAAGGTCACAAATATACTTAAAATAATGCAAAATAACAAAAATAATCTTATGGATAATTAAAGTAACATTATATACATAAGTTTAAGTAAAAATACCAATATAAAAGCAATAAATAGAGTAATGATTAATTAAGATTGGCAGGACAACAAAAGAAACCCACCTCTCCCATTGAAGCACATTTCAAAGGGGAGAAAAGGGGACAGGACAGGTAGTGAGGTCACACTGTGACCACACAGCATAAAAGGGGAAGCACACATTTAGATCAGGTGAACCATATAGAACATATACAAAACAACGGTTTTGTGTGAATTATAATAACATTATAACAGTATATTTTGTATACCTGTTACATTTCACCCCAGAATTTACACAAAATCCCACAGAGTAAAACAAAACAAGATTACAGGTCATGAGAACGACTTGGTCTATACTCCAGAGAAAACAGTGGAGACTCACAACATGAAAAGTTACCCAACTAAGGGATACAGGAGTGAAAGAAGTTAGCCAAACCTCTACACATGTTGTAGGCATACCAAAGTGCCTTTACACTTTGAAAACTCAGACCATGTGATAAGACAGAGTAATACACATGAGAAAATACAGTACATTTATTCAAACATGAATAACAGGAGATATTGACTCCAAACCAAATAGAGTTTCGAAGTTGAACCATTGACTCAATCAGCCTACAGAACAGGCCTGATTACCCTACCAAACCTGGTAATGTAATGATCGTCAGAGTTATTGTTAACCACAGGATCATGCAAACCCACGTAGAGACAGGGACAGTAGGAGTAAAAGCACCAGTTACATGGTTATGGTCAACAACAGAAAGATCAGCATGTGCCTCAGAAACATCTTGAAAAGAATGGGATGAGACCCAAGAAGGTACAATCATCATCACACACAGCTATGCTGAGAAATGAGAGATAGAGAATCTGCATGTGACAAACAATCAGTGACGGGTATTGTTTCAACTACATCAATTACAGATTGAGAGGGTGTGGAACAAGGACCATCACCAACACTTTCTACTAACAGAGACTCAAACTCTTTAGTGGGCAAAGGAAGAGAAGTTAACAGGCAACAAGAGATTCCGGTGTACCACTTTCTCACGTCCAGATCTGTCACGGATCTTATAAATGTGCATGGAAGGTTTGGAGGCAACAACAGAGTACATGGTAGGTTCCCACTTATCGGCAAGCTTCCGTTTTCCCTCTACAGCCTTTGTTAGCGATGAGAACTTGATCCCCAATTGACAGAGGCAGTCCCTTGACTCTCTTGTTGTACTGATCAGACTGATGTTTCTGTTCTGCAGTAGAGTTCCTTTGAGCCAGCACCATAGCAGACTGTAAATCACTGACAGACGAGAGATTGAGCGTAGTCATTGTAATCACAAATTGACTCATCACGAAGGACACTTTAGAAACATAAGGTCAACAGGCAATCTCGGCACCCTTCCAAACATCAGGTAAAAGGGGCAAATCCAGTTGTTTCATGGGCAGTGCAGTTATACCACGAATGTCATTGTTTGCACTAATTGTGGCCACTTTTGTTTAGATCTAGGTGGAAGTGATCTCAGCATGTTACCTAATGTCCTGTTAAACCTTTCGGTTCCGCCATTTCCCATGGGGTGGTATGGGGAAGTTCGTGACTTGTCGACACCAGCAAGATCAAGAAGCTCTGCTATCAGCTCGCTCTCAAAGTTTGTACCCTGATCCGAATGGATACGCTGAGGGAAGCCATAGACACAGAAGAAGACATCCCAGAGTTTCTTTGCAACACTCTTAGCCGATTGGTTCCGGCATGGAAAAGCATGAGCTAGCTTGGTGAAATGATCCGTGATGACCAAAACATCTACAGACTTATTGTGCCTATCTTCAGCTTGCCCAGAAATCAATACACACAAGCTCCAATGGGGCAGTGGTCTTGATGCTCCCCAAGGGTGCTCTTGCTGCCGGCTCTGGAGTTTTACTCAGGACACAACGAGTACAGGCCTTAACGTAATCACGGACGTCACATTCCATTCCAGGCCAATAAAACCTCTGGCGGGCCAAGGACAGTGTACGTGGCTGGCCCTGGTGACCGGCCAAATCATGAACGCCAGAGAGAGCTTGCTGTTTCAGGGAATCAGGCAGGACGAACTGTGTTCTCTTATGCTTTGTGAGTGGATCTTTGATGGCTCTGTACAGAATGCCACTGAGCAAAAAGAGTTTGTCCCACTGCTTCAAAATCCTCAAAACGCGCATATCCTCATTCGCACGCTCACGCCTGGATGGTCTGCGCTTCCTACTGACATAGAAGGATACCCTTGAAATAACTGCATCATTTTGTTGCTGACACTGCAATTCAGACAATGAAAAAGCATGGAAGACATCTTGACAGGCAGGAATCAATGTGCTCATGTCACCAGCTAGGGACGTTGCTCTGGATGCTGCTCCAAGATCCCAATCATCACAAGACGACAAGATGGACGACACTTCCTCAGCAGTCATAGAAACATCCATTTCAGAGTTTTGATCGATTGCAGTGGCAAGTGTTTGCGGCTGTCACGTGAGATGGAATGTCTTTGTACAGAATCATCTTCCACACTGTGTACATGCTTCAGCAGTTCGGAGTAAGGCTCAGACAGAAGTTAAGCTGACTCACCGGCTTGACGAATGGGTCACGACTGAGTGCATCCATACAACATTGAATCTGCCAGGGACGTTACTTGATCTTAAAGTTATGCGGGAGCAAGTTTTGGAAACCCAGCTGCTCACATGCATCCAGTTTGGGTTTTGTCATGATGTGTCACGATGGCCGGATTATTATCGGTCCATACAGTGAACTCATGGCCTTTAAGCCAATGGCTGAACTTGTCACAAACGGACCATTTCAAGGCCAAAACTCCAGTCTGTGTGCAGGGTAATTGACTTGGCTGCGGTTCAAAGACTTGCTGGCGAGCGCTATAGGGCGTGCTTTATCCTCGCCAATGGGAACTTGAGAAAGCACTGCGCCTAGACCATCCAACGGAAGCGTCAGTGCAAAGAATAAAGGGGCAGCTCAAAGTCAGGGGTGGGCCAACACCGCAGCTCTCGGCGAGGGCTCTTTTTAACTCCTCAACGCGGCCACGTTACAGGCAGGAGTCCAGTCCTTGTGGAGACAACTCACGCGGTGAAAGTACCATTTCTCTTACGACTTCCTGTGCCTCTCACCAGCCGTTTTGACCAGCAGTCAAATTGAACAATGGCTTGGCGATTACGTGGAGCAGCCAGGGATGAAGCTTTGGTAGTAAAGAACCATGCCCAGAAACGATCTAATGTTCTTTGGAGAAGGTGTGCTGCCATCCTCTTTCATCAGGTCTGTCTTCTGAAGGCAGAAATGACTGCAACTTTATCCTCATCCACGGAAACTCCTGAACCGCTGACTACGTGGCCCAGAAACTTGATGGTGCGTCTGAGTAAGTGACACTTTTTTGAGCCAACTTCAAATTACTAGCTCTCAGCCGTACAAACACCACCACTTCCAAAGCGTTTCAATGCCTCTACGTTCCAGAGCGGGCAAAACCAGCAAATCGTCAAGATAGCAAAGGAGGCTGGAAAAGTTAAGATCTCCAAATATGCTGAGCATCATCCGCCGCATGAAGGATGCTGGACTGTTACACAGGCCCTGGGGAAGACGGTTATATTCATATAAGCCCAGGGCGTTGTGAGCGCTGTGTAATGTCGATCAGAAACATGGAGCAGGGCGTTGTAAAATCCAGATGTCAAGTCCACAGAGCTGAATAGAAGATTGCCACCAAGAGCGGCCAGGCAGTCAGCCTGATGGGGCAAAGGGTGGGCATCCTCTTTGTCGTTTTAAGCGATTCAGCCAGCTAAAATCAGTGCAGACCCTTAGCGACCCATCCTTCTTCCAAACCATTACCAAAGGAGATGCGTGCTACTCGCTAATTGATTTGCTGATGATGCCTTTTTCTTCCATGTCAGAGAAGAACCTCTCTCAACTTGTGGTAGTGGGCAGGGGATTCGGGCGATATGGCGGAGGCGGGAGCGGACGTTCATCAGCTCAAAATGAATTCTGTGCACAAAGTCTTTTGCTTCTCCACAATCAAGTCTGTCTCTTGAGAAAAACATCGCGATAGGACACGATAAGCCTCGCCAACTCCTCCTTCCCAACGACTTTGAAACCTCACACGAATCAATATCAATGTCATCCAAATCCATACCGCGTGCAGTAACCGCTGGGGATCAACAGATGGAACAGGCTTGGTGAAAGCTGCATCATAAAAGCGTCATGAGGTTTGCACAGACTTTGTGTGACAGTAACATCCTCCACTGCCAAACACGGAGACACATCAGCTAAGCTTAGCATTACGTCGAAGAGTTATGTCGGGGACTGTGTGGGGTTCAGAATCTTCATCGGCCCATCGATCCCCACATAGGAGTAACAACGCGTCCCACAAGAACATGGCCAGGGGGCACTGAGCGTGAATTAGTGGGTTCCACAATGACTGTGCTCCCTGGGGAAACATCAATGTTTGCAGGAAGTTTGCCCCAGACCAGGTGTTCTTCACATCTGGGAAGTAAGGTGACTGCCTGACAGAGCTTCACCGTACCGATCTTAGCAGGCTGGTTGGGACCAGACCAACGAAATACAGCTCAAAGTTCAAGAAACTCTTCAGACTCAGGATTGCCGTTTCGACATGAGATTACCTCCCAGTACTTCTTTTCCGCTTTCATCTTCTGAAGCACACATTTGATGGCGTTACTGCCGATGATGAACTTCGTCTTTCTGTCCAGGCACAACTAAAGTAGGCACAATGAACTTAAATCCATAAACTTCAATTTCCAGGTCATATGTACGCTTGAGGCTGAACAGTAAGACCACCGCGAGCCCACTAAGACCACGTTACCAGGAATCAATGAAGGTTGTGAAAGAACTCCTTCAGCCGCGCAACTTCGATCGCCCTCGTGCTCAGGGTGCAAGCATACTGCCAGAATCAAGCAAACCCTTCAATACAGACTGGCCACTGACAGTCACAGGAGCATAAAAAGTTCACTTGCTCCATCAATTTTCTGAGTTCCCATACAGCACTGTTTTGTCGGAGACAGCAATTTACAACTTTACAAAAAATCTCAAATGGATCTGACTCATCTTTTAGGGAAGTACACCACGGCCCATGTTACCCCTTCCACACGGGCTCTCTAGTTTAACTGAGTCTCAGGTGAATGTGGCTCAAAGCGTGTCAACTTGGGACAATTACTCTAAAGTGTCCAGGCATGGAAGCAATTACGACACAGCCTCTCAAGCGCATACAATGGGTATGTGTAGTGTGCTCTTTAAGATTGACATACTTTACATGCTGGGTTCGAGCTAGGCTTGGGGTATGATGTTCTGACGTGACATCCAGGATTGGACGAGGACAGTGAGGCAGTGCAGAGAGACAGGACTTTATCCATCATGCCTACTAACTGTTGCATACCATCATTAGGCTTAAAGGGGACCGCATTAGGGTTGAGCTGACCATTCGAACATGGCAACTGACCTGTGGAGAGTTCAGGCTGTTTGTGGGAATTGGGCACAGAATCGTCATGGGCAGTCACAGTGTCCTGATGGCAAGCAAACACAGGTGAGTAACGTTGGCTTCTAGCAATTGTTCTTTTCACTTTCCTGCGGCGTGACAATCCAGTCGCTCTTGAACCTCAGCAGCACTCCACTGTTCAGCAGGCTTGAACTGAAAGGACAAAGCAAGGGCGGGGATCTGGACAGTGAGAGACAAACATCATTACAGCTTCAGCTGCAGGATCCTCGACACACTTGTCACAGCCCTGCGTAAGCACTCATCAGCCACGTCGATCGCCTTATTCAGCCGTATCCAGTAGTCCATTGGGCTCTCGTCCACCTGAGGGAGAGTGTTGTAAAAGTCAGCCATAGGCATGTTTGAGTATGTCAACTCGCTGAAATTACGCTTCAGTATATCAAACACTGTTGTGGGGAGCACTGCAGTAGTCAGCCCTGGGAAGCTACGTAAAGACACCTTGACGACATCCCTTGCGCTTTTCCAGCCAATCTGCTCAAAATAAGATCATAAGCAGTTTCATCAGTGCATTTCTTACTGTTCAAATAACTGTACATCATGTCTTCCCATTCGTGCACAGTAAATGAATCCGCCGATCACCTCTGAAGAATGGTGGTGTAACATCATGTTGAACAATGACTTTTTAATTTTGAAGCATCAGCACATCTATTTGGATGCTGCACATCTGAATTAGACTGCATTTGGCTGGGTTGTTGTGTCAAAAATGAGGCTAGCTGAAATGCTCTCACCAATTTTCTGTGCTAAATCAGAAATAATAACTCCCAAAGATTCAGGAGTAATAACATGATCAGCATTTGTGCGAGTAAAAGGGGTGGAACAAGCAGTTGGGCCCACTGGAGGTACCAATAGCTGAATCAGATCCATGTACCTGGTCAATTTCTGCATTAAATAATGCCCTCCCCTCCGAAACATTGTGGTCTAGTATTGAACATTTTGTCAGGATGACTAAACACAGCCCCACTACCCCTGCCTACTGAAAACATGGCGTTGGGTTGTTGCACAGAGCTAATGTTATCCTGACTAACAGTGTCCTCAAACGCCATGACTCAGATCGAACAGTAAATGCCAAAGAGATATGTAATACTTATGAAAAAAGGGGAATAAAACCAACAAATAAAAAAATTCACAACTTGATATGCAGAGGAAAAAAAAAAAAAAAAAAAAAAATGCACTTTGCAAAACACATGTAATAAAGCCTTTTCTAAACAGTTTAGAGTGGCGTTTCACAGAGAGAAAAGTATCGCGCGAGGATCACAAACGCCTCCGCTATAATGAAGAGCGTGCAGCAGCCGAAAACGGTTCAGCATTCAGTAGCACGGAGAAAAGAGAGAGAAAAGTTCCGCGTGGCGATCGAACTCTCCGTTATAATGAATGTTCAGTTACGAAAAACAGTTCAACACATATCAAAGTGTAGGCTATATACAGCTAAAATCACTGATAGAAACAGAACGGCTTCCAACCATACCTGGCAAAGTCAATCGTTCTATTAAAACCGCCCTACTTTTTCGTGAGAAGCAGAACTGGCGGACTGGTTGAATGCAGGTGGCGAGGCGAGCTGATGAAGCACTCCAGCGATCTTTAACAGCACACTTTCGCCGTCTGTTGAAGCAGCAACTCCGGCGATCGGTGAACAGCCCGATCATGTGAAATCGAAGGATCCGCGGCACCGCGATGTAACCGGTGGCTCAGCGTATGCCCAGCGACACCAGTTATTAGAACTTATTCTGCGTTGTGTTGTGCAGCGTTGTGTTATGCAGCGTTGTGTAGACAGACACGGGACAGCGGGCAGCAGATTTACTGGATCTTTTTACTGATCTTAAACATACCTGATCAACATAGAAATATACATAGCCTCAGATGGAGTGGCCCCTTACAACTCTCTCTCCCATTGAAGCACATTTCAAAAGGGAATGAAAATATGTATATGTGAAAAATAAGTAAAGTAATACACCTTAAACATACCTGATCAACATAGAAATATACATAGCCTCAGATGGAGTGGCCCTTACACAACTCTATAAAACAAATGTGATGCACCTCCATTACCATGTGCTCATTACCCACAAAGGTCACAAATATACTTAAAATAATGCAAAATAACAAAAATAATCTTATGGATAATTAAAGTAACATTATATACATAAGTTTAAGTAAAAATACCAATATAAAAGCAATAAATAGAGTAATGATTAATTAAGATTGGCAGGACAACAAAGAAACCCACCTCTCCCATTGGAAGCACATTTCAAAGGGGAGAAAAGGGGACAGGACAGGTAGTGAGGTCACACTGTGACCACACAGCACTTAAAGGGGAAGCACACATTTAGATCAGGTGAACCATATAGAACATATTAAACAACGGTTTTGTGTGAATTATAATAACATTATAACAGTATATTTTGTATACCTGTTACATCTGACAAACTGTCTGCGGCCCCTAGACCCAAAAAGAACAATCTTGCTTTCATCAGTCCACAAAATATTGCGTCATTTCTCTTTAGGCCAGTCAATGTGTTCTTTGGCAAATTGTAACCTCTTCAGCACGTGTCGTTTTTTCATCAGTGGGACTTTGCGGGGGCTTCTTCACATAGACGTCTTCGAATTGTTACAGTACTCACAAGTAACTTTAGACTTTCTTTCAAACTGGAGCTGGTCCTTTCGATACTTTCACTCATACTGCGTATGGGGAAAAGCTCCTTTTTTTCTCCTCACTGAAGCCTTTTTTCAATAGCGCAGTGTAACTGCACGTCTATTGGTTCGAAGCAATGACAGCGCGGCAAGCTCGACTTGGAATGGGCCCTGCCCGAGGAGCCAACACGCAGCAGACTGGACGAATGGTATCTGCCAGGACGCCGCCAGACCCCTCGCCAGTGCTCTGCCCCTTCTTTCCTGAGGTCACGAAGTCTTACGAAGTCGTGGCGCGCCACATACTCGGCCCGCTTACGCACGTCCTCGCCGGCGTCTCTCACCTCAGTTGACGACTCCCGTGACAAGGGCTACGAACACATGCTGCCGCTGGACGAAGCGGTGGCTGCTCACCTCTGTCCTCCCGCGGCTGTGGGCTGGAAAAACAAGAGGGCCCTTCCTTCCAAGCCCTGTAGGACTACCATCGCCGGCCGAGCGTACTCTTCAGCTGGGCAAGCTACATTGGCGCTCCACACCATGGCTATTCTCCAGGTGTTTCAAGCCAAACTCCTTCGCTCTGGTCGAAGTCTGGGGTAGATGCACCTGCTTTTCGCGACCTTTGCAGTGCCACGGACCTGGCCCTGTGCGCCACAAAAGCCACGGCTCAAGCCATTGGGAGATCCATGGCCAATCTGGTCGTTTTAGAGCGCCATCTCTGGCTCAACCTAACAGAGATTAAGGAGCTCGACAAAATGGCCTTCCTGGACGGCCTGGTCTCTCCTTTCGGTCTCTTTGGGCCAGCTGTAGAGGGATTCCCCTTCCCAGCGCTCCCATCGCTGGTCAGTCGGTGGGAAGAAACAGCCTTGTTGTGCGTTTCTTGAGAGGTGCTAGGCGGTTAAATCCCCCTCGCCCACTCACTGTTCCCACTTGGGACTTCTCTACGGTTCTCGCAGCCCTCAAAGGTCCTCCTTTCGAACCACTGCGGTCAGCTGACCTCCGGCCCTTGATGCTTAAAACCGCTTTGCTACTGGCACTAGCATTGGTAAAGCGTGTTGGCGACCTGCAGGCCCTCTCTGTGAGCCCTGCATGCCTCAAATTCGGGCCCAACGACTCCAAAGTCGTTTTAAAGCCTAGGCATGGCTACGTCCCTAAAGTGCTCTCAACCCCGTTCAGAGCACAGGTCATTTCCCTCTCAGCGCTACCTCCTTCGGACGAGCGAGAGGTGGAATTACTCTGCCCTGTCAGGGCATTGAGGACCTACATTGAGTGGTCTGAGCCGTTCCGGTAGTGCGACCAGCTCTTCGTTTGCTTTGGTGGCCACACCAATGGGTCTCCGGTCTTAAAGCAACGTCTCTCGCGTTGAATTGTCGACGCTATTGCTCTATGTTACTAGATGTTACTCCTCTATGGGCCTTGACTGCCCCATAAGAGTAAGAGCTCACTCCACTAGAGGTATGGCCTCTTTGTGGGCCTGGTCTAGCGGTGTTTCCCTCAAAGACATCTGTGAGGCGGCCGGCTGGTCCTCGCCGTCCACTTTTGTCAGATTTTATAATTTGGACATCCCGACCTTGGGATGACAGCCTCTGTCGAACTCCACTGTCAGGGAGTGTCTCCCTTTTCCAGTGTAACATAAAGGGTTCGACGCCTCTGGCCCCCTCACGTATCCTCTGGGCCCTTAGGCGCTCAAGATATGCTTAAGTCGCTCCCTGCCGTGGCACGGCGCGATTGTATTCGATTGTATTCGGCGACACTGAGCCGCAGCCTCGTGGCATGGCATCAAACGCAGTACTCGTTCCCGTATCTCAGGGAACCAAGGTTATGTTCGTAACCGAGCACGTTCCCTTTCGATACTTTCACTCATACTGCGTTTGATGCCGTGCCACGAGGCTGCGGCTCAGTGTCGTCGCTTCAGTCGAATGACCTGAAATCCTACGGCGAAACGCCCGCTTATATAGCCATAAGCCCCGCCCGCTTTGGCGGGCTCGTTTGCGCGCTTTTCCGCCATAGGCTTGCGCAGCTACGCCGCGCCGTCATTGGTTCAAAAAGTTTTCTTCTTCGAACTAATAGACGTGCAGTTACACTGCGCTATTGAAAAAAGGCTTCAGCGAGGAGGAAAAAGGAGCTTTTTCCCATACGCAGTACTCGTTCCCTTATCTCAGGGAACCGAGGTTACGTTCGTAACCGAGCACGTTTTCTGCTTTCTTCCACGACTTTCTGGTTTTGGTTGCCATTTTAAAGCATTTGATATCATTTTTGCTGAGCATTTTCTGCACTTCTTTATATGTTTTCCCCTCTCTAATCAACGTTTTAATCAAAGTACGCTGTTCTTCTGAACAATGTGTGGAACGACCCATTTTACTCCAGTTTTCAGAGAGAAATGCACAGTACAACATTTGCTGCCTTCATCCTTAAATAAGGGACACATGTTTGACACCAGTTTCTTTTCACAGAATAATTTATCTCTCTAATTGAACTCTACACAGCTATTATTTTGAACACACCCTTTTCAATTAATGATTCAATTAAACAGAATTAGCCAACATGCAAGTCATTACTGTTGGGGCTATTGGTTTTCTATTACTCTACTATACCTACTAGTAAAATATTTGCTATGTAGAAATATAGTTTCTACCATAAACAGTGACCGATCTGGTTAGTGATATTAGACTGCTAACAGACAGAGATCATATTTTCACTGAGAGGTGGTTGGGGTATTATGCTCCAGTAAAATACGATGATAAATCAGGCCACTTCTTCATTTCATCCTCACATTGTGTTATACATCGCGGATGTGGAAAATATTTCCCATAACTGTTTTTAATCATGTTTTACGCCTGATCCCACAGCATTGTTTTCCACCAGCCCGCTATTAAATAGGAAGTCTTAAAACAAAAAAGTATGTTGTTTACTTCCGCGTTCGAAAATAAGGTGGATAGGTCACCTTCTCCACTTGCGTGGAGAAGGTGACCATAGCTTTCGTTGGTTTCCAGAACAGTGTGAAGACAAGTGAAGAATGGTGTTTTAAAAACTGGTCTTAAAATGGAGCCGTTTAGAAAGAAAATGAGGAATATGTACAGAAGATATCTGTGAGATGCCAACGAGCCCCAACCACGGGCGACAAGATATTGTATGGATAAAATTGGAAATGGTCTAATGGTATAAATTGACCAACTCCAAAGTGAGAGTGATTCAGTCACATTTGTGACAAAAATAGATGTGTGCGAACTGTAGAATATACTTAAGAGCACGCATGGGAATAAAAAAAGTCTGCAAATGAACTTTAATGAAATGTAAATTAGTAAAAACGAGTAAATATCGAGTTATTTATATAAAGGGAGTGACGCAATTATGTGCCGTTTTACAATATCAACACTTTGTGGCAGCACTATGAGTGAGTGTCCATGTCGGTGAGGCAAAACACAGAAGTGAAATGCGTAGTTGGGGTTTTTCTTGTTATGCGTAGCAGGCTTGCTGTTTACAGTCAATGAAAACCTTTATATTACAAACGTTGTAATATGTTTTAGATGGGTTTTATGGGTGATGAGTGCATAGTTTTCTTCCTGTTCAGTAAGCAGTCGGAAATATACATATAAAAGCTCCAGTGTATTACAGGCTAGTATAAAATTAAAAGTACGTATTATGTATAATTTGTTCATGTTTTATGTGCGAGTTTCAAATACCAAAACACCTAATATTATTTTATTTCAGATACCATTGATGATGAAGACAGGCAAGTAAATATATCTGTAAAGTGAAGCCTTGTTTATGGATCTGTTAAACTGCAATGTCTGTGCAGCTCTAATTCTGAAGATGGCAAGGTTTGCATTCATCCAGATGTAGATTAAATTTTTTATGGTGGCTATTACTGTAAAAGGACTGTAGTAATGGCATAGTACAGTGTTCATTGAGGTTACGGCATTGATATTCATTACGGTCTTCTCTCAGAAATCTCTTGATCACCATTCAAGTGAAGACAGTACCCCCTGCTCAAGTTCAGGCTTTGACTTTGAGGTGCGTTTGTATTTCTAATGATTTTACAGTTCAGAAATAATGGACTTTGTTTAATGTGATCTGATAGAGCCAACATATGAGACAGATATGCACAGATCTACACAAACTCAAACAAGACACACACAGCACAGGTCTACACATAAACACACAAACACACTAATCACACACAGTACAAATCTACACATAAACACACAAATCACACAGATCTACACAAACTCAAACGAGACACACACAGCACAGATCTACACATAACCACAAATCACCCAAAGCACAGATCGAGGTTAAACCCCTAAAAATCCTAACTAATACAACAGGATTCCAGCAATTCGAGCTTGGACCCCTAAAAAGATAATTCTTGCAAAAACAATAAAGTGCTTTCAGCACTTCACGCTTGGACCCCTAATAATAAGAAAACCCTTACAAACACAATAGGGTCCGACAGTATCTGTAGATATCTAGATATAGTCACATTAAAGTTATCAAAATTTAACAACACCACTAGTGAAAAAAGTGGTATCAGTTAGCATTCTTACTCCTAGTAATTGAATTGTTGATATGAAAAAATTTATTCTCCCTAGTAATCACACAATTATTGATATAAAATGTAAGATGTAAGTTGTAAATGTTCCCGATGTAAGATTTTTTATTGTTACTATAGTAGTAATTAAATTTCTAATATCAAGAATAAACATTTTAGTAATAAAAATTGAATTGTTAATATAAATCTAAATATGTAATAAATATAAATCATCATATCCTAAATAAAAAGTCAATTTGGCTTTTGGCGTTAGCATAGTCACCCTACACTCTCCTGCAAAAAAGAGCAACTACCTCAACACTGATGTCTCCCATCTGGACAAAAATAATATATCTAGTCCCAGTCCATTGCACCAACATTCTCCTTGCCATTCTTTTTCAATTGAATGCAAATTCCACTCTTTTAAAATAATTTGTTTAAGTGATTCGAGCTCAGGCTCAGCAAGTTTGCTTTTCTTGGTTTGAACCATATAAGTGAACAGCTAATTAAAATGCTGTACCCAAGGGGCGTGAACAAAACATTCAGACAGCAAGTCGGAAAAAGCGACATAGTTTGCAGCTGCATACTTCTTTAATTGACCTTTATTAACAATTTTAGACATTATCAACAAATGTACAGTAAAAAAATGATAATGCAATAAGCAGTTTTATATGCAAGCATTTTTTTTAAGGATCCTCTGCCACAGTCTATGACAGAGGTACATGTGTACAATAAAGCTGATATATAGTGCGACTTAAAGCTGGTCCGAGATTTCTGGAAAAAATATATAAACAAGGTCATTAAAAACATTCCATTCCATTCCATTCCCAAAAAATTTTTAGGTCTAAAAACGCATATCAATATACCAACCTTTTTAGTTTTCCATATTTGACAGACGACAGTAGCTTCTCTTTTTCTGTTTCACTGGAACACTGATCATATGCTTTCATTAAACTAGAGGGGAAAAAGATTTGTATAAAAATAATATCTAAATGTTTGAATCAATTGAGGCCAGGGGACTATGGAGACAGAGTTAATACATAAATAATACAGTAATAATACAGTACAATACAAAACAGAATTCATAAACTCACAGCACAATTCACATTTATAAAATCAGATACATAAATTCAAAATCTAATTTATAAATACACAGGCGGAAGCACAAATATTAATTAATTGCCATTAAAAAATGTTCATGACACTTTGAATAACAATTGTAATGATCTAATGCTACAGAGAATAGCATCTTATTTAGATAATGCAGGGTTTAAAATTATTGAACAAAATGATGAAAAGAAAAATATAAGAGTTTCAATAAACTTGGTAGCATATATCTGCGTATCCCTGCAGGGTCTGCACGGACGGAGGAGCGCATTTACTGCTGACGTTCACATATATTTTTCTTTAGCAAGAATATTTGAAATAATATAAACTTCACATCCATATGCCAAATCGAGTGTTTATGTATGTTTTTCAGATAAACTACAAGCACTGTCCTCTGCTGCCATGCTAAACGATCCACTGCACATTAGAAGCGCAGAGATGTGTTTCTGGTCATTGAGTATTAGTGGATAAAAATCTCAATGCAATTGGCTAAACACGACATCCTCCAAAAAAACATTTACGAATCTCATGGTGACAGGAATGTCTCAAAAATACCACCGAAAATTTTAAATTTATTAATTTTTAATTATTTAGGTAAGATACATTTGTGTCAGCATTTGGGGAAATATTTGTGCTTCCGCCTGTGTATGAATTGGATTTTGTATTTATGAATTGGATTTTGAATTTATACATTGGATTTTGAATTTACAAATCGGATTTTGAATTTACGAATCGGATTTTGTAAATGAGAATTGCTGTGAATTTATAAATTGTGTTTTGTCAATGTATTATTTTTGAGACAATTCTGTCTCCATACGGGACTAACAGCCTCTTCCAGGCATTGTTGTTAAGAAAGAAATTGTAAAATTACTTCAAGAATGTCATTATGCTGCTCATAGAACATTTGCTTTACTTAGAATTGTAAACACAGTGAATCACACCTGTTGACTGTGCCATAGAGCTCAAGTACAGCGGCTGCTTTATCACCAGAGACTCCACTGATCTGCATGAGCTGCCTTGCAAATACTTCCCTCACTGTCTGACACTGTTTTGTATGAGTGAGAGTGAGAGAGTGTTAAAATAATAGTAAAATACATTTAATGTAACATTTTATTTCTATTATATTTTTTCACATTACCTTGTTTTTTATAGCTCCGTAGTTAAATTCTGCAAAGGACATTAGAGAGTTGGATAACATCTCAGTCTGTGCCTTCTCACATTCCACATCTCCCTCCAGTACTCTAGAATGACAGAATAACGTGCAATTCTGGAAAATAAAGATGAACAAAAATATATGAACAAAATAAAATTCAGAAGGTCTCGAACAGAAAGAAAACAAAATTTACAAAGGCTGAATACAAAGGATTCATATCTTTCACTGTACAGCTTTGAGACAAACCTGGTAAAGTTTTTGGAGGTATCTGGTCATAATTGTGAGGTAAGCAGCAGACTCCTTTACATCCTGTACATGCTTTACAAAGAAGCCATCGACCACCTGAAAATAAATCATACATTATTACAGCCATTTTTTATCCACTTCTCTGTTAATTTCTGTTTAAACAGCTGGAGCGGTGTATACCTGTGTATTGACTACAGCTTGTTGTAATGTACTTTCAGGTAAACTGTAATGAGCCGCCGTCGATCCACACTCCTCTACTAGATAAATTGGCTTACGCAGACCACATCTCTTCAGTCTGAACTGTGAACAAGACAGGGCAAACAGAAAAAAAAGAAGAAGCAAATCATAGTTTTTTGGTATACATGCAAACCAGATGAATGGACCAGATGTTACAGGGAAAAAAAGGGACATGATTTAAACCTTCTGCTCTCTGAAGCGTCCATCTATGATACTTCCACACAGATCGTCCATTCTCTTCCTCTCAATTATGTAATCAAGTACCAGCTCTTTCCCCACCGGTGGAGACAACTGTCCTAAAGAAAGACACAATTTGTTTGAAAAATTCAATCTGCACATTTTTTTTATTAGCGGTGCCTGTAGAATGCAAAGCATCACTATTATTATTCGTCATACTTATTAGTGGTGCTTCCGAAGCAAAACTATTGTTATCCACCATACTTATTTTTAATCTTTTTTTGGTCAAACCTTCAGCACCTAACTCATCCCGCACTGTTTGTCTTAGACCCATAAATGAGGGGTCAAATTAACCAGCTTATTGAGGAGAGGTGTGCTATGATTTTTATAAGCGATCAGATTTACGTTGTTCATGGGGCGGGTGAAAAAACCCTGAAAAATCCTATAGTCTTAACATTGCAACAAACTTTGACAGGTCATAGCTCTAAGTGGGGATTTCATATAAACTTGTGGGTTACCACATTTGAAGATGCTGGCAGGCTCCGTAAGAAGATACCTCACAATCAGGTGCAAGTAAGAACCACCCAAAATTTCCCATAGACTTATAATGGCTTATAGACTGCCATTATTAAAAAGTGCAGATTGATTATCTTTGCATCTGTGTGTAATAGACACCAGGGGTGGGCTCATTTTACTTAGACAACCAATTAGTCTCCCAGGAGCTACAAACCCTAGCAACCATTTAGAGCACACTAGCAACCAATCCCCTAGACTGCCATTATAAAAAGGCCCAGACAGATATCTTTGCATCATGGTGTCATTGAGACATGGGGGTGGCTTTTTTCACTTGTGGGTTGGAGTATCATCAATGGCAGCTGCCAAGCCATTTCCTAGCAACCAAACAAAGTACTCTAGCAACCATTTAGCATGACCTATATCTATGCATCAGAACATCACAGAGACATGGGGTGCTCGTTTCACTCGTGGTTTGAAGTATAATCACTGGTGGATGCTAAGTCACACCCTAACAACCAAAGAGAGAACCCTAGCAACCGTTTTAGAACATGTATATCTCTGCATCAGAACATCGTAGAGACATGGGGGTGGGCTCATTTTACTCATGGCTTGGAATATATTTACTGGTGGAAAGCAAGTTAATCTCTAGCAACTGAACGGTGTCAATGAGTCTTCATGGTATACTAAATACAGCATTATTGCGCAGCATGTGTGCATATCTGGCTTACTTGAACACACCCGTGACTACTCAACAAAAGATGGCGCGCTAGACTCGATACAAGACTCAAACACAATAGTGCTGCGTTCCTGACAACTCGGATTTAGGATATTCTTCATCTCACACATGGAAGTAAACGCCTGGAACAGCACTCGAAGTTGGAATCGGGCAGATCAATCAACCAGACATCATGTAAAAACGTAAAACTAAACTTTTTTTAGTATTTTACTGCACGAAGGACATGAGTAAAGTCTCTTCTGTAAGTTGTATTAAAGAAATCAAATAATGTATATCGTTTTGGCGCTCTAATAACACGTGATTGACTGGAACACATTGAGGTAGGACAAAATATTTGAAAAGTCACTCCAAAAACATTTCATTCAATGCTTTGTTTGATGTTCATTGTACTGTGTTGACTTGCTTACCTAAATGACATTTTTGGTGAAAAGGACAAGGATGAAAGTGGAAGGGAGGAAATGGCAGCATGACAGAATTTCGTTTCAATAATATGAAATTCTGATTTTAAAATAAATAATAATAAAACATATAATAAATGTTTATAAATAAAGATGTGAATACAATTCAACAACTCCGCCTGCACCGCGCTCTTGCGTTACTTGATCTTTTTATGTTGGTGCGTCAATCTGTTAAATGACCAAATCTAGGAAGTAATGATCCGCAAATGATTTTACTCCCTTGCCAAATACTCAGTTTCTACAAAAGAAACGATAAAGCAAATGGAATGTGTTGGCATTTAAAAAAATAGGAGTTAGAATGGAACTACCTGTCCAAACATTAAGTGAGTACTATAGAAATAGTCAGATACCACGGAGATTGCGAATCCAAAAAGAACCGACGATTGAAGGAAACGATTCTGAATTCTGCAAAAAGTGGTGTGAGATTGTTAACCATTGTTCGATGAATCTAATGCTCTTGATCAACAAGTTCACAAAGAAACAAAACAAAGTCGTTATCTGAAAAAAGACATAAGATAGAAATAAATTACAATTTTGATAAGAAACAACTAGATGATCTTTAGAAACAAATGGAATAAAATGAATGAGTTACTCAATGTCATGATTCACAAGTTTAAGAGAGACACCATGGACTATAAAGACCATAAAGTTTACACCTGGATATCCGAGAGATCTAAACATCAACAACAACGAGAGGGACTGAGACCCACAAGTGCTTTTAAATCAGACGATTCTTACTAGGGCTAGGCGATATGGCTGAAAACTGCATCACGATATCAGTGTTTCATATCGGTCGATATCGATAATTATTGATATTTTTTATGACCCATTTAAAATAAGGGCCAGGAGAAAAATATATTACATTTAAACATTTTTATTTTAAACTTAACCTTCCTCTGATCATAATCCCCTCAGTTATTAAGACAGAAATGTCAACAACCATGGAAAACTCAAATAATTAAAATGTAAACATAAGTCTAAAGTCACAATGAACACTTAACAATTATCTCTTAACATTTAAGGTGCAAAATCAAAGAAAATGTAAGAAATGCTTAATAAAGTGTAATAAAATAGTGCAAAATGTTAAATATAAACATAGAGAAACCTAAGAATTTAGTGCAAGTTTAGTGCTAGGAAGTTCACTAGCTGTTCACCTTCTGGTGAACGTGTAAAAGCTTTTTATAGACGACATTGGTCTGACTACGGTCAGACTTATAATATCCAAAAAACTGCCATACTGGCGAGCTGACTTTTCCTCTTTTATTTACAATTTCCTCGCTCGCTGCGGCACTCATTTTCTGCTTATCAGTTACCGATTACTGAAGAGGAATCCAGCAGACCAGCACGAGACAACGATATGGCGCAATCAAACTTGATACTGTTACCTGATTGGCTGTTAGCGTGTCACTCCCTACGTTGCTAGGTTACCAGAGAGCGAGTGACTTTGTTAATGGAACCAAACTTGCTTCGCAACCTCTGTTTTTTTCCGACGAAGAAAAAAAAAAAAAAATGGAACGTTCTATCGAACACATTTTTTATTGATATCGATCACGTGTCATCGCAATACATATCGTTATCGTTTTATCGCCCAGCCCTAATTCTTACAGATCTTGATTTCAAACTACTGTTTTGGGAAAACCTGTTTTGGGCCATCCCCGTCATATCAAACGCAATCAAAATGAAAGATCAAGGAAAGGGACTTCGGGAGGTAACTTCATCCGAATATACAGTTTTAAATGAACAAGGCAATATTGTATTTAATTTATCGGATAAAGAATTATCCAATGAACAAACTACAAATGTAGGGGCAGTTGTAGCCTAGTGGTTAGAATGTTGGACTAGCAACCAGATGGTTGCTAGTCCAACCAGCAAAATGGACTAAATGTAATGAATAAATGTAAATGTAATGTATGGTTGTTTATAGCTTTCCACAGAACCAGCAATAAGGGAAAATTGAACGCAGGAGTTGTGTGTTTATTTGTTCCTGCACTCTAAAAAAGGATGTGTTATTTTTTAACACATTTTTTGTGTTATGCTGTTTAACACATAATGTGTCATTTTGTGTTAAATACATAAAAGGGACAACACATGTTGAGTTGAAAGTAACACAAGTTCAGTTAAAAGTAACACAAAATGTGTTGTTTTTAAATTAACACAAAGATGTGTCTAGTTAGGGACAACACATCTGTGTGTTGTCCCTAACTAGACACATCTTGTGTTATTTTTAACACATCTGTTTTTAGAGTGTGGCATTTCGGCGACAAGTGTTTTATTAAAAGTGATCTATTATGCCCCTTTTTACAAGATGTAAAATAAGTCTCTGATGTCCCCAGAGTGTGCATGTCAAGTTTTAGTTAAAAATTCCCCCAAAAAAACTTTTTATAGCCTGTTAAATTTGCCGCATTTAGTGCATGAGAAGAAACGCGCTGTTTCTGTGTGTGCATGTGAGAACATGTGTCAAAAAATTTAAGCTGAAGCAATACTGGACCTGGAATGGCCAAGTCAAAGCCCAGAACTAAATCCTATTAAGATCCTGTGGGGTGATTTGAAACATACTGTGCATGCAAGAAACCCCTTAAACATCACACTGCTAGAAGAATTCTACATTAAGGAGTGGGGAAAGCTTTCTTCCAGTTCAAGTCAGAAACCGGTAGATGGCTACAAAAATGTCTTATTAAGGTTTTTTCAGCCAAAGGGGGAAACACTAGCTATTAGGTCCTAACTTTTTCCTCTGTTAAAATACACATTCATGTTTATTTCTTTTGTTTAGTAAGTGAAAACAAAGTGCTTTTTTTTTACATGCAATTACATTACTTTCATCTACAGGTACAAATTAAAAGATCAGAACAAAGACTTGTTGACATTTCTTAATAAAGAACTGAATATTTAATAGGGTGTTTAATTTTTTTCACGTGACTGTATGTAATTTATTTATGACAACGTGCAGTAAATTACCTATAAAATTAATTTGTTTTAACAGAAACAAGGTACAACCTGAACAAAGCAAGTTGTTGTTGTTTTGTTGTGAAAATAAGGACCATTACTTAAAATAATGAATTGGAAATAACAGTTTACTTTTTAATGCTCTACGACACTGTGATTATAAAACAGGTCCGAAAATGAAAAGCAGTAAAGGCAAATGAATAAAAATTATGGCCTTTTTTGGAAATAAGGTAAGAAAGGAAGATGATGAAAGTGACTAGTAATATCTGTGTTGGTAGATGGCAGATATTTTTGTTTTACATGTAAAATAGCTGAAGGACTCTTTTTCTGTTTTTGTGTTGTTGTTTGTATTGACCGTGATTGTTAAGAGTAAACATAATAAGGTAAAATGATAAACTGTTTATATGCATTTATTCTGAGATCTTGAAGTTCACGAGTAGGGTACTTTTAACCATTTGGGGATGGCCATGTTTGTTAGACCATTTTTGACCTAGTAAAAACTCTGAAAGCATTTTCAATTTGTCATTTTAATTAAAAATACATTTCTAGTGTAAACCTATTTATTTTAAGCCTTTTATTTAAATTATTTTATTTCTTATTCTATTGCAGGCGCATGATAATGTGTTAATGCAGGTTCTGTTGTTGATCTTTTCACCAATTTCTAAAGAATGTCAATCTAGAATTATTATAATTGTAGTCAAGTCAGGAAAATTAGCCGAAATGAGCAATCCTAGTGTGTATTAGGGCTGTGTATCACCAACAATGTCACGATACGATACGCATCACGCTACTAAAGCCACGATACGATACGTATCACGATATGGATCAATTTGAGCAGAGTTTAATAACAGTAATATGTGTTTATTGAATAACCAGTGTTTTATAACAGTTGTGATAACTGAAAAACAATTTTGTTTTTGTCATTAAAAAAACAATGACTTAAATGAAATAAAAAAAATTGTCACAAAAAAAGCTTAGAATGGCTCTTCCTGTTGCTTTTAAAGTCTCTGCTTCAGTAACTGAAATGACAATTATAGTGACACTGAAGCATGTCAACAAAGCTCAATGACTAAACAAAACTTAAAACATATTCCATAAAAGCAAAAACTGTAACAACTGGTACTTTTAACTTCCTCTTTCCTTCCTCATAAAATTCCTCAAACTCTTTAAAACACATAGTATTTAACAATTTGGTCTTAAGTGTTGGAATGTTCACCAAACAAAGTCATGACGATTACATCTTCAGATTTTTATGCAGAAACAACAACTGATCGACATGCTCAGGGTGTCGCGATACGGCAGCTGCTGTATCGATACGCGCATCGTCAGGAGCTCATGACGATGTATCGCTGTATCGATATTCTGAGCACAGCCCTAGTGTGCATGTGTTAAATTCCTAGGTACTATGTTTCCAAATCTTGCATAATACTTTATTGTTTGGTACAGTTTAACCTACAATATTTAACACTACACAAATAAAATTTATTACAATTATGGATGTTTAAGTTAGATTGACTGGTTTTCAATGCGTGGTTTTTCTACAGCTAGAGCTTGTCATTCTTTTATTCTCTTTGTCATGCTCTTGTGCTTGCTCTTCAATTACAGAAAAACACATTTTCTTCATGAAACCACTGCAAAATGTTGTTGTTAAACTGTCCATTCCATTTTGTACATATTAGAATATGTGCTTTCACAGATCTTTGAAGTGGAAATTTGTGTATCTTTCCAAAATGGCACAATAAGATAATTTCATATGAAGTGGGCATGTCAGGGAGGCCAAAACTGTGATCGATACAGATCACCGCTGTTTAAAGCCTATCCAGTTAAGATTGGAGCTAACCAGAACAATGTAGCCGAATCCTGACAGAAAGACAATCATATGAGCAGTTATTTAGCTATGATGTATTTATTTAACTTTTTTACTATTTTACCCACGCCAATCCTGGCTGTTTTACACGTGTACTACAGGGGTAAACTTTTCCTTCACACAGCCCAATTGTTTCTTAGCACTTTACAGCCTTGAAGGGCAAACTACCGTAGAAGGACAGTGTATGTGCATTTACCTGGCACAGGTGTCACTTTCTCACGTGCGACCCAAAGGAAGTCGCCTACATTTAGTTTCCTGATGTTAAAGGTCACACCATTCTTTTGCAGTTCCTTTACCAACTCTTGTTTGCGAGCACTGCTTCCCCTGTCGAATTTAGAATGTATAATTCAACTGATTTCTGGTTTATAAGACAGCATACCATAGTTTAAATCAAATCTATTTTGGGGGTAAGCATACCACACAAAACCAAATTTTCACTCACCCTGTTGTTTCGATGAAGTCAACACATAATACAATTTCATAAGAACCAGGGGGAAGATTCCAACTCATTGCCGTTTTCCCCATCTCTAATGCCTGAGATCTTCCAGAGACATCTAAATCAGGGATTTTGGCCTGGTCCACAGAAAGAGCTGTGACAAGCCTTTCTGAAGACTTCCTGGGGCTGTGAATCAAGAGAAGCTTACACAGTTAATATTCTAGAATTGACACATTTACAATTATTTATTTATTGAGGTTTGAGGCATTGAGCAATTGAGGTTAAGGTGTCTTGCTTAAGGGCACCTCAGTTGTTTCCTGCTGGTACTGGGCATTGAACCAGCACCCTTCTGGTCAACCACTAGGCTACAACTGCCTGTTCTTAAAACTCTCAAGATTATAAACAAAAGTAACTGAATATGCAATGTCATACTTACTGCATTTACCTTTTAAAGAACAAGAACCTGACTGTGTGACCCTATTTACAGCTTTTCTCTGTCCATTCACAAACTAATCCATCTTCCATATAATATCTGGTCACAGACATAGATTTTTTTTTCGGCTGATCCTTTGCACCCCCCTTGACGACCTGTGCGCCCCACCTGACGGATGAACCCCACACTTTAAGAACCACTGGATTACATGAACGTGCTCCCTCCAAACTATGTTAAATAAACTTTATAAAAACGTTGGTGACTGTTTTACCTAATAAAAATCTGACAAAATGGTCTAATAGTAACTAAACAGTTAAAAAAACAAAAAGGCCTCCAAGCAATAGTTCACCTGTGTGTACCTACCTACTCTCTCCCTCCTCATCATCCTCCTCTTCCAAAGTCAAGTCCACAGAATTCATCTTTTCACTCTTGTCCTCCACTAGATCTTTATCAATTCCTCTCTCTTCTGAATCGAGCTTCTCAGCTAGAGCAAGTCCCTGTCCAGTCAATGAATATCTGGAACCAACCAGGATAAAAAAGTAGAAACAGAAAAAAATATATAAAATGAAAGCACAAAAAAGTTTTATAAAGAACAGTGAAAACATGCTGTAGTCTATGGGGAAATGGCACATAGTAGGGCAGTATTTTTTACTTTTTACATCTTACCTGGCAGGATTGTGAGTCTTCACCAGAAGGTCTTTCTGAATAAGCATTTTTACTGAAGACCAAGCAGTGTACTTGCTACCAAGATCAGGCTATGTACAGTATATTGTAAAAAGACACACACAGAGTAAATTCAATGATTAGAATGTATGCGGTTGTATACAGTAAGACTTTTGGAAGATGTGTTGATGGTCGCACCACTGTAAAGGACTTATCACACAACACTTGGGCTTCAGACTGTAGTTCATTCCGAAACATGAAGTCTTTACTGCCAGGCATCTACAGGACAATGGAGAAAATATAGAGTCACATTATGTTGCATTACAGATTGCTAAACAAAATAAGTTTAGTAGTTTTACCTGTACATGTCTATACAATGTAAGCAACACAGCATAACCTCCAGACCTCTTCTGGGGCACATACTCTTTCTTTCCCTTGGTTGCTTTTTTCTTGATCAAAACTTTTTCTGGTTGTTTCTGCAATTGCACACTGATCATTTATTTTTCAAAATGAACCTTAAAAGCTATAAAAAAGTGCAATTATTTTCCTCAAACTAACCATGTGTTCATCATTAATTCTTTCAGTATCCTTGTGAGGTTCTGCCATATCACTTCTATGATACCAAGTAACCTTGTGTAAAGGGGCTTCAGACTCTTTAAAAAGAAAAAAGGCAAAAAGTATACGATGAACACCTTTAAAGTAACATTAAGACTGACTACTCTAAACATTTCAGTGGAAATAGAACATCTAAACTGCAATACACTTCAGTCACGCACCGCTTTCTCTGCAATGTTTCTGAAGTCGCTCGTCCAAAATCTTGCAGATCCCGTCCCCAAAATTCTGCAGGATCTTTGCCTCTTTCCCGTTTTTCAGCGGGAGAGGATATTTCTTCAAAGAAGTTATTGCCTGAACATCCAGAGCCAAGTCAGATTCTAATTTACCTGTTTGCATTCAGTTAGTCACATATTCTAATATAAATCCAATATAACCACTCACCTTCTGGTATACGTACTGTGTTTTCAAATTATTTTCCTTGGCGTGGTCACGTAACTCGGTTAACCACTGCAAGAACAGGGGATTCGGGCAGGATGGTACTGGGCGCTTCCGACCTAAAAGTACCCGATCAGGCGGCATATTTACGTCGCTCTGATGAACATGCAATGTCCTATAAAGTAAATAAGATGTAAACTCTCTACATTTTGTTTAGTAATGCAATTTACACAACAGACGTGATTAATTGCAAAATGGATGAACATTAGAATTGATATAAAGTTGGTTCAATATTAAACATTCGACATTTGTTAGAGATTCAGCTTCAAAAATCCTAAACAGATCTTTAAACACTAAACATAGTAACAAAAAACATACTGTGCTCTAACTGTTTAAAAATGTAGAAGAGAACACACAATGTTTTCATCCGTTTTATTCAGCATTAAGGTATTGTAAGCTTATTAATCTAATGTAATTATGCTAGATAGGGACCGTCCGTCAAGTAAAAAAAACACAATTATGCTATTAAAATGCTTCAATGTTGCAATTTCTATAGAACACATCTCAAATCTAATGGGTGTGTCTTGTTGGTTTTATTTATAAGACTATAGCACAATAAAGGCTAGTGAAATCGTTTAAGCTTTGCAACTCAACGAAGAGAATAACAACAAAAAACAAAAGGGTTAGCACCTCAATGCTCGGGCCCTAATAAACTGCAATCTGTGATTAATTGTACCTGCGATCACTTTTCATACAAGCCAATATTAAGACATGTTTACACATTCATCTAGAATTTATTGACGTTTTTCGAGGCTGAATATCTGTATAACATCCAACGTCAAACCGACTTTGCAACATTAGACAGTTTCAAACGTAACGCAATATGTGAGATCAGCATGTTTTAAAAAACCAACAACTGAAAAATCGAGCTGCCTCCGTTTGGAATTGCTTTAAAAAGTCATTACAGATCGGAATAAGCCCTGGTATGATCGTCTTAGAAAGTGTATGCATTATTATCTGCCAGTGTTTGTTATGAATCACTCACCAAAGTTTACCGCCTGTGTTTGCGGCAGCGCTGTATATCCAGTCATATCCGCCTAAATCTTCTTCTTTTAATAGTCAATAGCTTTTAGTGTTTTACCGCCACCACCTGGACTGGAGTGTGGAGCACTAAAAAGCAGCTAAAAACACCTAAATTCTCCCTTCTACTCATATTTCTTCTATAAACTTTATAATAGCACTATATATTTTATATTGATCAGTTTTTTAAAGGGCTTTGCATACTTGCATAGGCTACTTGATATTTCCCATTTTCCTTACTTTCTTGATGAGTTCTAATCTTTCTTTTCCATATTTTTTTACTATCTATCTACAATCACTACATTTAACTACAATCTCAAAGATGACATATTTTAATACAATATTAATTTGTTTATTCTTTCTTGCAGCACAATAAAATATATTTGACTAGTTATCTAAATAAAGTAGTTTTAGAATTATTCTAGAATTCAGGGCTGTTTTTAGGCATAGGCACTCAATCAGCTCCCTAGCCCCCTAGGTCGTGATATGGTGTACACAAATTTGGGCACAAAGGTAAGGACCCTGGCTCACTGCACATTAAAAACACAGATGACTCAACTTCTGGTTACATCACTACGTCCTCGTTTCCGTTCTGGTTTTCTCGTTATTTACTGCAAAAAAACAAATATACAAAATATTTAATGTGAATAGCATATAAACAAGTTAAATTAAATCAGTTTCAGTTTTCACTTTTATTACTTCAAGCAGAATCGTATAGTTAGTACATTTTCAAAAACGTTAAATGTCATTAAAGTCATTAAAAACCATATAAATAAATAAGAATTTTAAAAATGCCAATTTTTCTGCGATTTTTTAACTAACTCAGCGGCTTCAGGGAATGTGACGTAACTTCCGACAAGGAAACATAGATAGCATCGATGCTCCATGGATTTTGATTGATTGAGACGGGGGCTAATGCGGGGGGCAAATTACGACCCACAGGCCACATATGGTCTTACAGGGCCTTTCATCCAGTCTGTGAAGCAGTTCATAAATATATTAAATATTGCGTTTGAGTTAGGATTTTGACTCAATGACTCATTTGATGCAATACAATGAAAGTCCAATAGATGTCGCTATCTGAAGTGTGATTTGTTCCTGCACAAGTGCACAACGAACATTCGTTGCTGCACTGACATGAATAAGTGAAAAATTAGCATGCCAGCACGACAACAAAAAAGAAAGATAAACTCTGAATGTCATGAGTTTAACACAGAATGGACAGCAAAATACCTTACCATTCATTAGACACACGACGATATGTGTGATTTGCCTAAAAGTGTTTCTTTTTTTAAAGACCATAACCTTCATACTGACACGGTTTCCCCTGCACCTCCCCATGGACTCCATTACCCATTGTCACCCGCCATCTTTAATCACCATCACCTGTTTTTCATTCTCCTGGACTCCTATTTATACCCTGTGTTTTGCATTTATTTGTGTGTAGTTGTTTGTATGTTCACACTAGTACAGACCCCTTTTGTGGTTCCCATGGATGTTGTGGTCTGTTTTGTTTTACATACCTGTGGATGTTTTACTCTGTTTGGATTAATTCACCTGTCATTTGGGTTTACTTACCTGTCGTTTTGGGTGTTTGTGGATGTTTGTCACCTGTTGTTTGTATATCTTTTGTGGATGTTTTCCCGTGAACCAGCTCATTACATTAAATCTGTTTTCGCTTACCTTGTGTGGCATCAATCATCTGTCCCAGGCGCGGCTCGTCTGTATGGGCAGGTGGGGCAGAGGCCCACCAAAATATTCAGCCACTTGAAAACATTGAACTCTATATAAACTGGACCAGTCCTAATTAACTGTTAACTCAAAAATGTTCATCCTTATTCGGAAAACATTTTAGACTGTTATAAGTCATAAAGTGAGGTGGTTATGTTAAAATTTCATCGCATTGCTTCAGGTTTGATAAGCGGGGCAGAGGGTCTCTCTGCCCTCCCGAGCTCAACAGCCCCACACGTTTTCTCAATGTAAATTTGTGGTGAAAAAAGGAACTGCAGCGCGCTCTAATTAAGAGTCATATGGGCAGATTGGAGACTGCCCCACTTGAACGTAGTTCCGGACAATATTATTAATCCGCGTCAGCAAAGTGTATATGAGTCTGTCCCTGTGCATTCATGGATAGCTTACGACCCAGAAACTGCCCTTCCAAATTTTTTGGTCAGGAGCAGCTACTGATCTGTCCCCTAGTGTTACATCTACCTCTGTTTTTAACATATTTTTGCGTGGTGACATGTAGCATAATAATTATCTTTCCCTTAAGAAAACGAAGCATGATACAGTACAAGCATAATTTTTTTGTTCTGGTTGTTTTTTCCCCTTCTCTAACCTGCACCTTCAGATGTGTGTTTACAGTCCAATAGTTCACAGCAGGTTCACACCGCACACTTGAGCAGAGAGTGTGCAGCGCCGTCAGTGTAACTACATCAGCACTGCAGCTGCAGACTTGTGAGCGTAGTCACACTAGAAGCGTTTGTACATCTGGCAGCAGCTGCTCCAAAGGTACATGGTGAGCATGTCTTTACAAAGGCAACCATAAATTTGTTCTTTAAGTTTAGTCATTTGTAAACGTGATGTTTTTGAAAGTCTGTTAACAAGGGAAGGTGTACAACACCCACGTAAATGATAAACCATAAACAGCCATACTTTCACCCAAATTGAATAATTAAAGTTTAAATCCTCTGTACAATTTTATTTTATTTTTCCTTTGACATACTCCAGTTCTTGCAAAAACTCAACAGTCTGGCTTATTCTGTGCATTTTGAGCACTTTTTGTGTGAAATCATTAATTTTGTCCATCAAAAGTGTGCTATCACTTTAATTGAGCGTGAGCAGTGCAGCAAAAATAGACTCCGTGCCAAAACCATCGCTTTACTGCTGCTCACGCGATGCTTCTGGTTGACGCTGATACACTGCTCCTGTTCCCGATGCAAAAACACTCATTTGTAATGAACGCCAAACAAATATCCACTGCTTACTTGTGCAGTGTGAACCTGCTGTCAGTGTGTATTGTACTATATAAAACTTTACCAGCCAATGAATAAAATATTAGTACATCCTTTATTAAACCACTTTGTTGAATTTAATGCATTTAAGATTTGAGTGTTTACATGATCAGTTGTATTTTTGTATGTAATATTGTATGGTCTTGTTTGGTTGGAGGTGACAATAGGGATTTTGATAGGAATTTTTCAAAATGGCTATAAACGTCCCTGCTAAAATTTTATTATGCATTAAAGTGGTCAAGTTAGTAGTCAAACTCAGGAGCACCTGCCTATTATAGGCACCAATTATATGAGGCACAATCATTTTAATTAAAACAACAGCTAAACCACATACTTAAAATGAGCTTCAGACTCTCTGGACGTAGTGGGTGGGGCATGACCTAGAAAAGAGCTATGAAGCGCCACCAACTTTAGTGCGAGTTCATCCCAAATAGAAAAAAAAGTTTGTCTTGATGCACAGGATGTTGGCATAGCCAGCAGGGCCTTATTTAGGGGTCCAAACACAAAGTGCTGGAATCCTAATGTATTTTGTACGGATTTTCTTATTAGCTTATTAGGACTTTCTTATCAAGCCCTATTGTAATTGTTTGTTTTTTTAGGGGTTCAAGTGCAAAGCGCAGAAACCCTGTTGTAATTGTTAGGATTTTTATTATTAGGGGTTCAAGCACAAAGTGCTGAAGTGACTGCACAGAAATGACTGAACAGAATATCATGATGTAGGGGTAAAAAAAAGTGATGACGTTGTGAAATGAATGATGTAAACCCAAAATTGGTTTGGAAACCGTATCTCGGTGAAACTTTGATCGATTGAAATTTAACTTGATAAGCTTCATCAGCACCTTGATCTGGGGGTCCGTGCCAAATTTGGGAACAGCGCCACCTATGTGTCACAAGATTTAAAAAATTGCTCTTTTCACTAATAAATTTCAAAATGTTTGTCAGAAAATCATAATCTTAGTGTCTACGGAATCCTTGTGTCATGCTGACTGCGATTTTGGCGGGAAATGACAAACCGTTTGTCTGCCATTTTGAAATTTGTCATAAACGGGGATATCTTTTGAATGATATGACATTTTGTTATACAATTTGGTATGAATCATACACTCTTTATCCCGAAGGATCTTGGGCAGTTTGGAGACAGCGCCACCTTGTGTTCACAAGATATACAATTTTCTATGAAAATGCTTATAACTTTTAAATATCTTATCTGAAATTAATGTAAAACAGTTTCTTCGCTGCTCTTTTTACAAATTTGAAGCTATTTTGTTCAAACTCTGCTCATATAATCTTTGGACCTGCACAGAAGAGACTGAACAGATTTTTGATATTCAGTACTGTTCCCGAGTAATACCTCACTGAATTTGACCGTACCTGTTACATTGTCTCTTCTTAATAGGGAACTTAGTCTGATTGCATATATCATGTGGTACATTAATATGCAAAATCTTTATTTTAAGCTCATTGTCACTTATGCTATCTGTTTTCATGTACATCCTATTTCTGTTATTTTTGCTCCGTGTTGTCATTTCTGTAACTTTGGTGATCATATCACTGCTTGCAGCACTTAAAGGTCTCCTCGGCAGCCTAGGCTATGCATGTCAACTGACAGTGACCAATAAAACAGTAGAGGCTGCAGGTGCTAAGGTGCACTTACAAACAAACACACACACGCACAGACACCTACACTATATACTCTGAATGCAACATTAGTTTAAAATTTACTGACATACTGGCAGGCCAAAATAATTTTAAAAATATAACAAAAAAAAAAACATTAACACAAACAACAATTGTTTATACCAGTAATATTAGCTAATAAGTTTAATAAGGATAATCTGAGGATGATGGATACACAACATATGAACAAACTGTAAGCTGTCAGACAGTCAGTAACTTTATGTGTGCGCGTTATCATGTTTTAGAGCTGCACCCTCTCATTTAAATCTACACGATCATAGCTCAGTTAAAAGCCAGTAACTTTATGTATGTATTATTTATGCCAGTTCCAGAAGAATTGCAGTCTACTAGTCTACTACCTTCGGTATTATCGGTAATTATGCTACTGAAGAAAAACAAGTACCGGCAGGATTTTAAAATGTTCCACCTTTTTTGACCACATTTTGTTTAATAAAAACAACAGGGCACCATGTAAACAAAGTGACATTTAAATGGTTAAAATTCTGAAAATGAATGAATGTGTGGTTGTTATGCTAATAACTGGCTCTGGTGAAAAAAGTAAAGTCACTGAAAGTGGGAGAAAATATGACTAAATATGATGACATTTTTATGAAAATTTTTGGACATAGATATTTTTTGTCCATTTTGAATCCAAGTGTGAGTTTTTAAAGTTAAGCGTGCGCACAATCACTGACATGAGCAAAGAGAATTCCTAAAGTGAGCAGCGCGCATCTGAGAGTGTGCTCCACTTATGTTTAAAAGCAAAGGAAATCCACATGGGAGTGGAGAGGTTTGCTCACGCATATTAGTACTGACTTGCTTTAGCTCTATAATAACGTGCTCTCAACATTTGTCAGCAAAATAATGCCATACAATTTGTTCATTTGAATTCATTTGGCATTCTATTTTTCTGGTATTCATATATTTTTAGCAAAGAGAAACTGGCATTCTATTTTTCTGGTATTCATATATTTTTAGCAAAGAGAAACTGTGACGAGCGCCCACTGTCGGACATTTTACTTAAGTCTGTTCAGTGTCTTACTTTTTTGTTCAGTTTGTCTTACTAAAGACAACCATCAGCTTACTTTATGCAACAGTCTATCTTCACTGACTTTAGCTGGTCAGACTAATTCTTAGACAAAGTCTTAAGATAATGGCTATGTTTATGCAACCGGCCCCAGTTTAAAACACTGCTTCATAGGTTTATCGTAAAATCGACACCACCTAGTGGTGAATAATGGAACTTTCGAAACAGTAATGACGTAATAAAGCCTCGTTTACTGAAATCACGTGACTTGGCCAGTTTAATATGCGCTCAGAACCACTGAAAGGTTTCAAAGCTTCATGAAACAGTAATTCGAAAGCGACCATCACTAGTTCCTCACGTTTTGACTCCAACGGCCTTCCATATGACTCCAACGGCCTTCCATATAGTTAAACCTTGTAGTTGACTTGCACTTTAAGTACTGTCTAACAAACAAACAGAATATTATGTTACACAGGGAAAAAACGAACTAGGTAACTCATTACATATTTGTTTGTACTGATTAGTAAAGTGTAACTGTAGGATAATTTTTGTAAACGTTTAATGCGAAATAGATCGCTTAAATAAGTGTATGAGACGTTTAACAGAGTGCGTGAAAGGAAATTCAGCAAATGTGCTGCATTGATAACAGACACATGGGCTCAGTTCGCTGATTCAATAAATAGATTTTATTTTACAGATCAAAACGGCAATCTACGAAGCAGATGCACGCTAGGCTTGGAGTCTACATCACTGTGAAGAGGTAAATCGTTACTGTCCTATTGTTTAAATAACTTAAAACACAGCACACAGTTCACAGCACAGTTTATGTCGCTTTCGCGCATATCTTCCAGGAACGTTACGTTTGTGTGTAGGGCTTTTATCAATGGATGTAACTTTCATCCTTAACAAATTCTTTTGCGGGCGAGACCGTAGAACAACATGTTTCTAATAATACTTAAAAATACGTAACACAGGTCGGCCCAACAGTCCCCGGCTTTGCGTGTGAACATACACGGTTGAAGATGGAACGCAAAGGCGGCGTAGTCTGGCCGATTCTCTCGTTGTAAACTTAGTTTTTATGCAGGCCTGCGCTTACGGAAATTTGCAATGTTTTAACTGTAGTAACCATCGTTTTAATTTTACTTGTAGTAAAAGCAGGGCCGCGCAGAGACCCTTGGAGGGGCAAGTGCTCAAAATATAAAAGGGCACATTGACTTTAAACAGGGCTTCTCCTTTTTTGTTTTATTTTCCTCTCTTTGCCAGGCATTTTCTCACTGCAGAAAACACACACACATGTACTTGTTTACAATTTCCATCGTTTAGCCTTGATAATCACAGAAAATGATGGGGTTATAATTTATATCCTCTAAATTACTCAGTTTACTATTATTCAGTTCAACTACTATCTTACTCACTCCTGTGACTGAGCAAAATATCATGAAGAAGTAACATGACATTGTAAAACAATCACCTCCAACTAGTTACCAAATCACAGAGTCTTTTCTAAATTAATAACCACCTTAAACTTTGGTCTTCAGCCTACAAGAAACCAAATAATCCGCATGCACTGTATTGGTCATGAAGTGGACTCCTCAAATACTAATATGACACGCACGCACACTCAAATACTTTAAGCTTTATATACAGTTTTGCTAGAGGAATCTGGTTTCTCCTATGGTAATTTTTCCATATTTGTTTTAGTAAAATGATAATTGACTACATTAAATGAAAACTCACCTGATCTGCAAATAATTTATAATCCTGTGGCATATAGCAATTTTTACCCATAAATCACATTACACAAACACATATAAAAAATTAAAAAGTAAATTATTTATATTCAATGAGCATGTATTTGGTAAAATACAAAAAAGCCTTATTTTTAATCCATGTCATGTTAAGAAACACGCTCTAGGCCAGTTGTTTTCAAACTGGGTCAGGACACGCTGGTGGGTTGCACAGTGGGATAACAACTAATAACAGTGGGATAACAGTTAAGTTTGTTTGCCTAAGTAAAGAAAAACCTAAAAAAAAATGATATGTCTAAGAAATTCTTAATCTAAACTGATGTATACTTCTTGCATATTTCTTATGCTCATCAAGGCTGGAACTTACAGAAAACAGTTTTACTGTGAAATACTATTACAGTTTAAAATAATACACTGCTCAAAGAAATTAAAGGAACACTTTAAAAACACATCAGATATCAATGGGGAAAAATATAAAGCTGGATATCTATACTGATATGGACTGTGAACGAAGGGATGCCACATCGTTTGATGGAAATTAAAATGATCAATCTACAGAGGACTCCATTCAAAGCCACCCTGAAAGTCAAAGTGAAAACATGATGCAGCAGGCTTGTCTGTTTCACTGAAATTTTATGGCAGCAACTTAAAATGGTACTCAGTAGTTTGTATGGCCCCCCACGTGCTTGTATGCATGCCTAGGAATGTCGGGGCATGCTCCTGATGAGATGACGGATGGTGTCCTGTGGTTTTTCCTCCCAGATCTGGACCAGGGCATCACTGAGCTCCTGGACAGTCTGGGGTGCAACCTGGTGGCATCGGATAGACCGAAACATGATGTCCCAGAGGTGTTCTGTTGGATTTAGATCAGGCGAGTGTGGAGGCCATTCAATGGTATTAATTCCTTTATCCTCCAGGAACTGCCTGCATATTCTTTCCACATGAGGCCAGGCATTGTGCACTAGGAGAAACCCAGAACCCACTGCACAAGCGTAGGGTCTGACAATGGGTCCAAGGATTTCATCCCGATACCTAATGGCAGTCAGGGTGTCATTGTCTAGCCTGTAGAAGTCTGTGCGTCCCTCCATGGAAATGCCTCCCCAGACCATTACTGACCCACCACCAATCCGGTCATGCTGAACAATGTTACAGGCAGCATAACGTTCTCCACGGCTTCTTTTGACCCTTTGACGTCTGTCACGTGCTCACCTACTCTCATCTGTGAAAAGCAACAGGCCGCCAGTGGCGAACCTGCCAATTCTGGTGTTGAATGGCAAATGCTAATCGAGCTCTGCGGAACAGGGCCCACTACAGGACGTCTGGCCCTCAGGCCACTGTCATGAAGTCTATTTCTGATTGTTTGGTCAGAGACATTCACACCAGTGGCCTATTAGGGGTCATTTTGTAGGGCTCTGACAGTGCTAATCCTGTTCCTTCTTGCAGAAAGGAGCAGATACCGGTCCTGCTGATGGGTTAGGGACCTTCTATGGCCCTGTCCAGCTTTCCTAGAATAACTGCCTGTCTCCTGAAATCTCCTCCATGCTCTTGAGACTGTGCTGGAAGACACAGCAAACCTTCTGGCAATGGCACGTATTGATGTACCATCCTGGAGGACTTAGGAGGACTGGAGTTGGACTTGCCTGTGCAACCTCCGTAGGGTCCAGGTATTGCCTCATGTTACCAGTAGTGACACTGACCCTAGACAAATGCAACTAGTGAAAAACAGACAGAAAAGATAAGTAGGGGAAAAATGTCAGTGGCCTCCACCTGTAAAACCATTCCTGTTTGGTGGGTCGTCTCATTGTTGCCCATGTAGTGCACCTGTTGTTCAGTTCATTAACTAACACCAATGCAGCTGAAACTGATTAACAACACCCTCTGCTATTTAACTGACCAGATCAATATCCCAGGAGTTTAATTGACCTGATGATATACTCTATGCTCGATGCTATATTAAAAAGTGTTCCTTTCATTTCTTTTGAGGAGTGTAGTTTTCCATTTGAATAAACTTTGAAGAGCAAGTGACATGGTATTTTCAAGTGTCCTAATAGTGTGTTAGAGTCCCCTACAACAAGTTTGTAAAACATTGTAATTTTCCAAATGATACATTTAATATTACTTCACTTTTCAATGATTCGTAATCAATTAGTCCGAAACAGTTCTGAGCTTCAGGTCTGTAAAATAGGTAACAGGCCAAAGATTTGAACAGATTACGACTCGTTAAGGCGATTCAAAGTCGACTCTTTCTTGTAGGAGATGATATCTTCAATTATTAAGCACTTTTTTGATTAACAACTTTGCAGACCTTTTACATTTAAGCATAGCTACGTTACAAACTGCAATAGAGATCATTTTTCTGTGACACTTTTCTTGATCTTACATGATCACAAAGTGCAGAGATGGTTTTATGTTTGCAGACATAGTATCTTGTGCTCTCTGTTTATAACTGGCAGAAAAAAGATGACAAACAAGGTACACCATGTTTACACTGAATGCATGTAGTGCGATGGCACTAAAAAATTGAACTCAAACGAAGAACAATAGAATTGTAATTACCATGACTACACTGGACGCAATAACTGCTGCATGTGCCGCATTCAGTGTGTACTGCATCACTGATTATAATTTCTATATCATCTACTATTACATTTTGGTGTATCTTGCGGCTTACGTCCGGTGTAGTCACTGTGCACGTGAAAACTGTCTGTTCAAGTCAAAGCAGAGCTGAACCTACCGGATACTTTTGCACTGGCAGCGTTTATGGTAAGGAGCATAACATGCTCGAGGTATTCGTACAAACACAACTGTGCTTTTGAGAGAGGTGAGCTTTGTAAAAATCGGCATGTTTTAGAAAGGCGCAAAAGAGAGGAGACGAACTTTGTTGGCTTGACACAGCCTAGCCGAAAATATTTTAAAATTTAGTTTTAGAAGTTTAAAGGGGTCATATGATGATTTCTTGTTTTCCTTTCTTTTTAGTGTGTTATGTAGCTGTTTGGGCATGTATAAGATCAAAGTCTCAAACCCAAAGAGATATTCTTTGTAAATGTTAAGGCTCAGCCACACCTTCCTAAAACGGCTTGTTAAACATGCAAAGTTTCTTAACCGCTCAAATGTATATGCAAAGAAAGAAGGCGTACCTTTTATTCTCACTGTAGTATTGTTGCCGCTGGTGCCGCCATGTTGTGACGATGCTGTGCTTATCAAATATGGTAAGGGGTGTAACATTTCTGTTACACACTCACGGTATTCGGGCCAATCACAGTGCGCTTGATCGCTGGCCAATCAGAGCTTGCCATTTTCAGAACAATGAGCTTTCTAAAAATCAACCTGTTTCAGAAAGGCGGGACATAGAGGAGCAACAATAATCTCTGGTATGTGTAAAAATTTGTTTTTTTAGAACTATCATATGACCCCTTTAAAAAGTTTTTAGTTTAATAAATAGTTTGATGCTATCATGTTTAACATGTTTTAACATGGTGCTAGCTCAAGTTCAAGTTTATTTGTATAGCTTTGTCAAGCCAACATAATAACGTACTGAATGTGTAAAATGTGTTCTTTGAACCATAAACCATGTCAACATGTATTTTACCCAGTACACAAATAATGATCTTTGAAAATAGCATCATATGACCCCTTTAGCTTTGTCCAGCTCTGCCTACTTTCTAAAATTAGAGGCAACAACAGAGGAAACATTTTTATCTAAATATGGATCCAGCCTCATTAGATGAACTCTGATGACCCTGACACCTGTGGTTCCCAAGGACATCAGAGGCTGTCAGTCCCTGCTCCGGTTTAACAAAGCTGAGATGCTAATGAACATCCAAAGAACATCCAAAAGCATCTGATCTTACAGTCTCTGACTCCTCACTTTATTCCATTTCTTCTTGACAAATGATTTGCCTTTTCTCTTTAGTCATCCCCTTTCTTGGTCTTCTACCATTATCTTTTCTTATTGGACTATTCCTTTTTAGGACTGCCCCCATAGTTTCTTATTTCTCTGTTCTTATGACGTAATGGTGGCAAGGCAGCCCTGGATTGGTATTTCAGTGTTATACCATATACATATATCTGCATATATCAACATGTTAACATTACGTGCAGTACATGCAGCACGTGACTTCTATGTTCGTGCCTGGTGCCTACATGCCTGTGGTGTTGTTCGGTACCTCTGTGTTCCAAGTACCGTTCGGTACCTCTGTGTTCCAAGTACCGTTCGGTACCTCTGTGTTCCAAGTACCGTTCGGTACCTCTGTGTTCCAAGTACCGTTCGGTACCTCTGTGTTCCAAGTACCGTTCGGTACCGCTGTGTTCCAAGTACCGTTCGGTACCGCTGTGTTCCTAGTACCGTTCGGTACCGCTGTGTTCCTAGTACCGTTCGGTACCGCTGTGCTCCTAGTAGAGCTGCACGATTAATCGTTAAAGGATCGCGATCTCGATTCAAACACCCATACGATCTCATTAATAAATTTCAGCGATTTTTCGTTGCCGTTGGTGGTGCCGCCGAAGCAGAGAAAGCAGTAGCCTATAAAACTTGTTTTCCATTTTACTGCACTACTTTTTCATTATTCTTTTTGTGTAAGGATTAGTTCGGAGCGTTACCGCCCAAAACGCGAGTGCAACGGACAAACACGTGAGTGTACAGTGTGAACAGTCCTACTTGAGGTCTTATTATGACCCTGGTTAGAAATATTCAAATGATCAGAAGTACTGGGATAAAATTTCGGATATAAACACTAATGTCTACGTGATCAAAACAGAGCACATCACATTTTGAATGTAAATTGGCGCTTCAAATAATGCATTTATCGATTACATTGTTTCACCACTAGGTGGCCACCACGATTCTAAAAATGTATTTTTTATGAATCAATCATTTAATGCTGATTCATCCAGTAATTGATCAAGTGAAATATTTATTAGTGAGTAATAAAAAAATCATTAAAATGGATTTAGAAGTCATTAAAATGAAACATTTTAAATATACTGCAGCAATTGATATTTAGTAAATTTACTTATAGTTGCTGTTCAGAATTGTGGGAGAATCGTGATCTCTATTTGAAACAAAAAATCGCTCTAGCTCCTAGGACCGTTTGGTACCTCTGTGCTCCTAGGACCATTCGGTACCTCTGTGTTCCTAGTACTGTTCGGTACCTCTGTGTTTCTAGTACCTCTGTGCTCTGTGCTCTTTACTCTATGTGTGTGTGCTCTTTCCATATCATTTACATTTACATTTAGGCATTTAGCTGACGCTTTTATCCAAAGCAACTTACAAATATTAGGAGACAATGAAGAGATACATCAAAAGCGGCAGCAATAGTACCAAGAAGTGCTTTCCTAAGTTTACAATGTTATGCAGTGCTAGATAAATACCTGTAGGGGATAAGAAGGTTTTTTTTATGCTGTCAGGTGTTCGTGGAAAAGGTGTGTTTTTAGTAGTTTTTTAAACTGCTTTTTTAAAGGTGAGCGATGTGGCAGACCGGATTGCGTTAGGGAGATTATTCCACAAGCCGGGAACAGAGAAGGAGAAAGAGCGAGAGAGAGATTTAGTGCCCTTCTGTGATGGTACCACCAGTCGATGTTCGTTCGTTGAGCGCAGGGTTCTGGATGGGTTGTAGGTATGGAGAAGAGAGTTAAAGTATGAGGGTGCAGAGTTTGTGATGGTTTTAAATGTCAGCATTAATGATTTAAATTTTAATGTGGGCCGCCACCGGTAGCCAATGGAGAGAGATTTCATAACAGTGTTTCCCCTAGGTTTACAGCTTTGGGGGGGGGTTGGTTGGGGAAAATGACACAGACACAAACACTTTACAGGAGTCATGGTGTTCATTTGTTTCTTTTAATGGCAGCAGTGAATATATTAACTGAACAATTATTTAAACTTTACATTAAACTAAACATTGGAACATTTATTTTAATGTAATTTACCCACAAATTGTGCAGCGTTTGTCACTGCAGTGTATCTTTCTGGGCTTCTGGAAGAACATTTCCAGAGCTTCTTGATATGGGAAGTCAGAAACGTCTGGCCCATTTATTGAGATCCGCATGCATGCTGCAAGATAGTCTCCTTGCAGCCTATTGTGGATGTTTGTCTTGACCTGCAAATGCATTAACTCTTAAATGTGATAGCTTAACATATAGCTAAAAGCAGCAAATCCTATTGTGAAAAGTTTGTATTACCCTGTTCATGGTTGAGAAGTCCCTCTCACAGTTTACACTACTGACTGGGACCGTCAGAGCAATAGAAGCCAGCAGGCTCATAGTTGGGTACAGGACACCAAACTCCTCATATTTGAAGGACAGTTCAGACAATATTGCCAGCTGTGTCTTGTTCTGAAAAGGTTAAAAATGATATCAGTAACACAGTGTAGTGTTCATGATAATGTCTTGTAAAAATGTCACATTTGTAAGTTACCTTAAGTGGACCTGAGACCACTTGCTCCTTGAAAGAAGCCCATTCTTCAAGGACTGTTCCAAAATCGACACAGGAACAAAACTTCTCTACCAGTATCCTCAGTTTTGTGTGTGCAGTGTCATCAGGGAGTGTAGCTGCTTGTGGACCGAGTATTCCAAATGCAGCCACAACTCCAACCTCACAGAAACGTCTCTCGAGATGGGCAATGAGGATATCCAAATATGGATCCATCACCTAATCAAACACATGAAAAATGTCAGTAAACTATTAGTATAAATAAAACTGTGCAACAGCTATATTTAATTTAGATCCATAAAGTAAGACAAAAGCCACATAATCATACCTGTGATTGAAATCTTTGCCAGTACTGCTGTCTGTCTCCTGCATCACCCCCTCTTCTCCCTCTTTCCTGTTCAGCAGAGATGCAGAATGCACCCAGTCCTGAAGGGTCTTCCAAATTTTGGGTCAACTTACTCAGGTGTGAGCCAGATTGATGACCACCAGAATCTTTTATGCCCTTTATTAAGGCCAGGGTGACAGGTACCTGGAAAAAATAAGCATACTGACTCACTCATGTAAAAGATTTATTGTGGTACCCTACATATACAAAAATAAATAAACAAGATAAAACAAAGCAGTTGAGCTGAGTTATTTAAGTTACCTGCTCTTTGATTGCCAGGAACAGGACATCCTCCTTTTGAAAGAGCTTAGAGAGGCGTGCCAGGTGAGGGAGCACATCAGCTTGCAGATGAAGGGTGGCAATGAAGCGATAGGTGGCAAGGAATGAATAAAGTCCCTTAGCAGTAGGACATTTGCAGGTCTCTACTTCATCTGCCAAGGCACCCAGTACAGCAGTTATGTTCCTTAGGAGGTTTTTTACTGCTTCATGTTGGGAGAGCCACCGTGTGTCCTTTATTTGCTAGTCAATGACAGAAAAAACAGTTGATGAATATAAAATGAATATAAATGCAAGTAAAGTATTCATATGTCATTTTCTTTTAGGCATAACTTACTTTCACTTTCAGCTCACACACACCGAGAATCTCTGCAGCAGCTTTCAGAGAAGCAGAGCGGTTTGCACTGTTTCTGAAGTACAGGTGCAACTGTTCCAAATGGTCTCTGAATGTAGCCATGTAAGGCACCTCTTCAGATGCATCCTTACAGGCTAGAGCTAGCCTATGTGCAGCACAGTGGACACTTATGAGCCGTGGCCATTCCTCTGATAGCTGTTTTGCAACTCCATTTTGTCTTCCTATTAAATACATTTGTTTATTAATTTAACAAGAAACAAAATATTAAAAACAGTTTAATTATTTACAAAAAGATGGTTATGACACCTGTCATTACAGCAGCACCATCGGTTCCAAGGCCAAAGATTAGGTGTGTTGGTATGCCCTTCGTGTGAATAATATGTTTTAGTGCTGCCACTATTGAATCTGCTTTCCCGTCAGTAAGGCAGATCAGATCCAGGAATTGGCAGAAGACCTTACCCGCATTGTCCAAGTATCTAATATGTCCAAATGATACATTTAATACTTTTCAATGATCTGTTATTTAAATTTTATTGGTCAATGAAATGTTACACTTTGAGTAGATCTACCTCACGTGAATGTCTAGCTGTCTGCACACAGATACATCTGTGGTCTCATCAATCTCCAAGCCTATGGCTCGTGACTGAGAAATATCCCTCAGTATTGGCTTTTCAATGACAGTTGCCAGAATTTCAAGCATTTCATCAATTATTCTATGTGATCTATAGTTGGTGCTTTTGCCAATCTAAAAAATTGAAAAGATGCTTGACAAGTAAATGCAGTATGAATTCTTTAACTAATTTTATGCAAGAAACTTCCAATTACTTGTCAATATAGGGATCACATAAGACAAATAAGAAATATGGTAAACATTTACAAAAGAAGCTTACATTGAGCTTGTCAAAATAGGTGCAGCCCAAAAGATTAGATAGTTGCAGCAAGGCTGGATAGTTTGGTGGGCTATTTCATGCTTTATTAGCCAGTACAAGCACTTGAATGCCCCCACCACAGCTTCATGTTCCAGGACAACTGTGGGCTCAAATGATGCAGTGTTGCCTGAAATTACATGCATCATTTGTAATAAAGAATCAAACATATTATTGATCGAATCATAATAAAATAAAATTACCTGCTATCAAACTTGACTGGCGCTGACAGGCTGTTCTGTGATGCTCAGATGCCATATGTTTGTCAAGTTTGTCCTTTCTGTAGGACTGGCAGGGAGACTATAAATGGCCGGGTCTGATTTCCTCTCACAACCACTTGTTTATGCTGTCTACATATTCGACAGAACATTCCTAAAACCAAACAGAAATCTTAAATAATGTCCTATCTATCTATCTATCTATCTATCTATCTATCTATCTATCTATCTATCTATCTATCTATCTATCTATCTATCTATCTATCTATCTATCTATCTATCTATCTAATCTAATCTATCTATCTATCTATCTAATGTCACATAAATTGGTTGTCTGGGAGGGTAATGCTTTGTAAAAGTAAAAAGATGTTAACATAAGATATCTCTTTAAAAAAAATAAATGTATTTAGAACGTCATCATGTGCGCATAGCGTATTAAATATCTCTTGTCTTATTTATTCAGCAGATTTACAATGTCCTGACTAAAAACATTTTAAACACAAATATGTAAATAGTGAGTGGCATGTAATTCATTAATATGAACTTGTTAATGAAATTACAGGTTTCAGTTACCCGTCATGTAATTACCACAATATATTATGAATAAGTTAGGCTGTACGTAATTGGTATGTCATGTCTTAGATGAGAACCATGCTGTCACATTTATTTATGTATGTATTTAGTTACTTACCAAGATCAGTCAACCAAGGGGAGTATTTCCCCTCTGACAGCCAAACTGGATTAAAACCTGTCATCCGGTGATGACTGGACATTTGATGCTTGTCAGGGGCAGCAGTAGAGCAAGTGTTGCCATCCTTGGTTGTTCCCTGTGAGTGTTTAAAAATGCAGATATTTTTGTCTGGTTTTCTTCTGTTTGACGCGACATATTTCCCGCCGTGCGCTCTCTGTCCGCTAGTGGTCATCTGTATGTGACGCAAGTGTTTGTGTGTGTGCGCTTGAGTGAGTGTGTCTACAGCGTCTGTCACTCATTGGGATAATTGTAAATGCGCAAACACAGACAAAGACATGCCATCGTGGAAATAAGATAAATAACATAATACTTAAGGGCTATTTAGTTTGTTTAATAAAATAACAAATTGTAATCTGGCGTTATAAAGAAAATCAAATCAAATTTACTTGACCTTCAAAGGTGAGGGGTGAGCCGTTAGAGTGAGCCCTATATATAATAGGGGAAACACTGCATAATTTACATTTGTAAATCCAATTATTTATTTCTTTTTAGAAAATCGCATTTTCAAATATATTTTGAAATTGCACTATTGCGCTATTCATTACTCAACACAGTCTTACCTTGGCAAGTCATGCTGAAAATAATCGCTGGCTGTGATGTCTCTGTATTGAGTGTATATAATTCATTTCGGGTATATCTAAGGGCAATCTTTGGTATCATAAATCTATTATTTGTTTCTGAGGAAATTGTATTGATTAAGGGCAAAGTTTAATTGTATTTACTTTATATTTTTATAACATACTGTATCGCTGCCTTAGTTGTGCTTTTGACTGAATTATTTGCTTATATTTTTTCTATTGGACAAACGATTTATACTTTATAATAGTGTTTTATATCATATTTCGTTTTATTATTTAACAAATACACAGGGGCGCACTCCCTAAATCATATTTTTTGAAAGCGTCAGGAAGTGTTTTCTATCATATTAGTTTATATTACTTAGTATAATTTTAAATCTTAAATAATTTTGCAATTAAGCATTATTCCCTCCATGACCATGTCTATGCTCTGATCCATGCCCACTAGACAACAACTCAAATGCATGTGCTGAATTTCCTGATATTTTAAGCATAGTGAGAGACTCAAAAACACCTAAATTTAGTATTAAAGTTTGAAACGTTACCAATAATTTTCAAGATATCACACGTTGATTTATTATTTTACATCAGCCATGTTCAGAATAATGTGGAGACAAGATAAAAGTGACTTTGATAAATAAGAGTAGACTATTGTTTATTGTAAGTGGTGCACTTCCCTCTGCCAGTTGGTGGTGCTATGACTGTGACTCACAATAGTGGCATCAATGTGATCAGATCCAGTGATCAAATATACATTACAAGTTTGATGGAAATCACTCAATGTACCCAGAAGATATAAGGAACTTCATGTTTCTGATTTTGACCATAAATTTATTGCATCACCATGGCAACACCGTTTGAGATATCAAAAATCTGTTCACAATTTAGTATTTTTAATATCTTGGCATTATGTTGAACAAGTTTGATGAATTCTCTAGGAGGATAAGTTTATCACATGCAATTGTCAAAAAGAAAACGCATTAAATCCAAAATAGCCTACTTCCTGTTGGGCGGAGATAATGACTGTAATTTCAAGTTCAAGTTCAAGTGGAGTTTATTGTCATTTCAGCCATATACAAGTACATAGTGAAACGAAACAACGTTTCCCAGGAACAAGGTGCTACAATACAAAAAACCTATATACATAAAGTGTATAAACAGACAGCACAAGACCGGTTGCACCGATGTCCATATGCTGAGTAAAGTCGCGTTAAAAAGACGAAATAGCACTATTTGTATCCGGAGTGGCCGCTGCGTGCTACTGCCGTGCCGCCATCTTTTAATTTAACTTTTAAAAAGTTGTCCAGTTAGGTGAGAACAACAACAAGTTTGGTGACTGTAGGTAAAACTAACCCTACCACTTTAGTTTTTAAAAAAGCCTGCACCTCAGTGCTTGGGCCCTAATAATAATAATAAACGGAGCAGATACAATGGGTGCTGGTGATTGAACACCTAATAAGAAAACTACCAAAAATACAATGGGGTCTTTGCCCCTTTGGGGGCGCCTAATAAGAACGGCATCAGATACAATAGGTGCCTATATGCACCAATGGTGTTTGGCCCTTAATAATAATAAAAATAAGAATGCCAAGAGATACAATAGGTGCCCTACGCACCTTCTGGGCTTGACCCCTAAAAATCCTAACAATTACAACAACTGAAAAGAATCCTAACATTTAGTATAACAGTTGTTATGTACCAGAATGATCACACACAAAAGTTATATACTGTAGTTCTTTACATTTTATTTATGCTTCCCTCATAGAAGACTAGTATGTCTGGACCCACCTGGCTCTCCCCAAAAACCCCTGCAAAAAAACCCACAGTACCAATGTCGCACACTGGCCCTGCTATCTACAGACCACCAAAAAGAGGTTTACCAGACCAGAGGCCTAAATATAGCACGTATGACCAAAATGGTGGAACAGGAGGAAATGGCAAGCCTGTAAGATATATGGCTACTGGACCTTCAGGTAAGCTGTTGCATTTGCATTATTTAAATACATTTATTCATTAGGTTCATTTAAAATACTAATAATTGGTTAATAAATGTTGCATTACCCATATGTTGTGGTGTGTGTCTGAGTGTGTTATTTATTTTTGAATAATTCGAGGCTAAATATTGTGTTTGTGTAATCAAAAGGAAATATGCAGCTCCAGCATCAAGGTAATCACTCAGGGTCTACTGTCTACCACCAAGGGGACAGATACTATACTCCAGGCCAGGGGCCCAAAGTGGACCACAACACATGCAGCCATTGCCTGGCCAGCCATGAGCTTCTGGTCAGTGATAATACACATCTGTCTACTGTTAGTTGTCTAAAGCCACTTTGTTGTAAAAAGTCAAATTAAAAGATGAGGTTTATTAATTGTAAGATTGTTTTAACGGTATGTCGTGTCAGTTTCAGGGGTGGAAAGAGTACTGAAGAATTATACTTAAGTACTGGTTTAGTTTAGTTTACTTTACAGGGACCATGCACAATTCAAGTTTTGTGCCAGAGTTAGCTATAAAGCTAATTTGCATCCGCAGTCTTTGGGCAGGATGTTGTTACAAAATTAAAAAACTTCATCACATACAATACAATACAATACAATACTTACAATATCACATCATACTCCATGAAATAGAACTACTAAGTGATGTACACTCTTGAATATGATATTGAATTGAATTGGATCTTTCTGCTGCTCCTACTGAAAAAGCTGATTGTCCAAAAATAGTTTTAATAAATTTAATCAAAGGGCCACATCTAACTGATGATCTATAGTCTCCCTAAAATTGTCCTTGCACTACAACCTGTTAAAGGTGACCTATTGTGCGAAACTCACTTTTATAAGGTGTTTGAACACAATTGTCTGGCTGCAGTGTGTGAAAACAACAAGCATATAATGATAAACATCGACCCAGTCATTTCTTTATAACTCCCTAAAATCAAAACCAGTCTGTCTAAATATAGGCTGTTTAAGATTTCTGCACTTTGTTGCGAAACAAGGTGGAAAAACCCTGCCTATTTGTGACGTTCAGGGCTGCAAAGACACACACCTGACAGAGAAGCTCCGCCTCCTCCAACAGTGTACTGTAGGCTGCAGGAGCAATGGCTGCATCTAAGAAACACTATAGTTGTTGCGTTTTGGGATGCAACAATAAACATAGGAGTCTCCATAGACTACCTTTTTCAGAGCCACAGAGGACAGCGTGATTACAATTCTTTTACAAAGGAAATATTCCCCGTTGACAGTTCAACGGGATCAAGTCATAAGTAAATATTATTATACTGTGCAACCTGTTAGGTTAAATTGGTTAGGTTAGGTGCAACCTCATAAATTGTTTTTTTTTTTTATTGTTAAATGAAATCTGAATAATTATTGAAATATCTTACCTTTGTTTATTGATAAATTTCTCTTGAAGTCCAGACTTGTCTGTTTTGCAAGCAATGTGATGCATTGCATCCTGTAGTGCGTCTTTTTTTTTTTTTTTTGCAGCCAGCATGGTGACTGAATATTTACAAAATGTCTGAAAAAAACACACAATATAAACATACATTTACACATAGTATAAATACCTTAATAAAATAATCAATCATATACATCACACTAAAACAAAAAATCTTTTGCCTACATAAACCCTTCAAACACTATATAAAATGTATACATAATTGTAGATGCATTTTGTGCACCTATGGTTTAAATACACAATACATATAAAAATGTCCCCAAATTAAATACCACTAGTAAATATCTACCATTATAATAGTGCACTATAATAGTGTATTATAAATTATATCAATATAACCATTATATAATTATTTTTATCTACCTATTACAGCTATGTAAGAGAATTTTACAACACGTTGTTTGTTTTGGGAAAATCATAATTTGTACCTTATCAGTTATTGATAACGTTATATATTATATACAATATGCAACATGTGACCAATAAGAAATGTTTTAATTAATCTGAAGAAGTACTATTATATTTACTATTGCGAATATTTCCTATTGAATATGCACGTGCAAGAGTTTAATCCTATTCTAGTATGTTTCGTTATCCTCTCGCGGAAAATTTAGGTAATTTACCTGTGCACGAGCATTAGTTGTGCACTCTGTTCTTTTGGCATTCATTGCCAGCATATATATCCTCAATTGCTACTGTGCTGTGTGTGTGTGTTTGTTTGTATCATGTTCGGTCACAGCAGTAGAAGGCGGCACAACAATAACTACAAGTCTATAACCCCACCCACTTCGAAGCGGTGCTAAAATGCAGTGGAAAAACAACCGAGCCGAGCCGTGCCGTACTGATCCGTACGGTAGTACTGCACTTTCGGTGCTTGGCCCCAAATAATAATAATAAGAATACTAACAAATACAATAGGAAATTGTAATACAATACAATAGTGTAATTTGTTACTTCACACCCTAGTTTTAATTTCCCTGGAAATTACAAATAGTAAATGTAACCCTGTTTCTGTGAGTTATATACCCTGTAAAGTGTAAATACTCCTGCAAAAATAGTAATATTATCTGACAGGTTTCCTGAACGGGTTTAAATGTTACACAAATAGATAGCTCAGTCCCAAACTCACCACTGATTGAGTCAGTTTGCTGGTTGTGTCATTTACCTTTGGTACTAAAACAAACAACCCCAGTGTTTACATTTTTTAAAACCAATGTATGAATGGCTTATAGGACTATGCCAGTTGCTTTTGCTAAATTTAGGAAAAGAGAAACTAATAGTGTGAAATTGTGAGTTTTGATATTCTATTGATGTTTGAACACAGAATCGAGGATCAGAAAAGCACATCTCTGCTATTGATGCAGAAATAGACTCCCTGACATGCATGCTGGCTGACCTTGACAGTCACCCTCAAAGCTTAAGCACACAGGTAAAGTTCTTGGTGTTTTAAGATGGTGGATTTTTGTGCAGTATTTGTTAAACAATATGGTATTGATCTTGTACATATTTAAGGTAACAAAGCAAATACAATAATTTTATTCACCTTTTTTAAACTGAAACTTATTATTTTTTTAACAGTTGTATGACAATGTGCCTTACAGCAAGCACCTTCCTGCTGACCATTTTAATCCGCCTAACCAGACAGGAGTGCCACCACTGAGCAGGCCATCTTTGGGCAACCCCCCTCAACTTCAGAGCCAGTACTACCCCTCTCCATCTTACAACTCTTCACCTCAGCCAGACTATGCTTACCCCCTTCCCTCATCTGCTGTCAACAAACCTTACCCGCAACCAGTGCCTGCCTCTTACACTACTGCATCCACCCCCACTGGCCCCCGCTTTACTGTTCAGGTTAAAACCGCCCAGCCAGTGACCTATTCTCAGAGCGGACGACAGGCAGAGCAGGCTTTTACCCCACCACCGCAATACCAGCACGCATCTCGTCCCCCACAGCAAGATCGCCCATGCTGTCCTGATTTACTGGGGCAGGGCTGGTACCCACCTCCTGCTGCCCAAGAACCTCATGGAGATCCTTCTCCCTGTAAAGTGGGGTTGGGAAATATGTCAGGTGGGAGAGCTGGCCAGGGGCCACCTATAAAGAAAGGCCAAGATCATGTATCTTCATACCAGCCTAACAAGGTGAGAATGGGATAAAACTTAGGGATAAAAAATGTAACTTGGGATAAAAGCTTCTTCCAAATGCAAATATATATAATTCAGCAGTTGCAGGTGATAGACACTTTAAAAGTGTCTTCTAATGTGCTCTGATGTGCTGTTTTTTACTCATTATACCAGTATTTTTTTTTCAGCCATTTTATAACATTTTCTTAGAAACTTTGCATTACTGCATGTTGAATGTGTTTAGCTTATTTATAAATAATGTTCTTTCATGTTTTGCCAGCAGGGGTCAGCACCACGACCAGAGGAAGAGTTGGATCGACTTACTGAGAAGTTGGTGTACGATATGAATCACCCACCTGCCGAAGAATATTTTGGTATGCTTCAGTACTTCACATTCTCAGTGATGCATCTTAATGCATTCATGATGTATAAAACAAGATCATGGATCATAAATATGTTTTCCTCTCTCTCCGTCTCTCTTCATTTTCAGGCAGGTGTGCTAGGTGTGGAGATAATGTTTTGGGAGAGGGCAGTGGCTGTATTGCGATGGAGCAGGTGTTTCACGTAGAGTGTTTTACCTGTATCACCTGTCACGTCTGTTTGAGAGGTCAACCCTTCTATGCTTTAGACAAGAAGAGCTACTGCGAGAGCTGCTATATAGTGAGCCTGATCTCTTTTGTCTCATATGTCTCATGTTGTCTGGTTTTGTTTTGTACCTTCTAATAATTTTCTTTTTTATACCTTTTGGTATGCATCATTCAGTCTCCTATAATAAGCTGTAGTTGACATGTTTACACCCCAAAAGGTAAAAGGTTTTCTTTAAAATGCGTTCCATTTATAGATCTCCTCTTTTCTTCCAGAAAAGCAGTCATTTTTGTTTTGGGGCGTGTACTTTTAACACCTTAACGAATAACATATAAAATACAATAAGCACAATTTCAATCAAATTCATTTTGTCTTTATCTGAGCTTCTAAGCATTGGGATACTGATGGTCTCAGTATCCAAAGTGCTGATCAGCTTCTCAAGTCTTTTATAGGTTTTCATGTCCTTGAACTCGAGTAAACTCAAGTGCTATAAGTGTTTTTTGAGTTGTGCTCTGGAATTTTATGAAGTAGAACTGGACGGATTTGTGATATCACAGATGCTGATTCGTTTTTTAAATGCCCTCCCTGAGAGCCACACCATCGTTGTTTAGACGAGCAGTCCTCATAGTGCAACAGACCAGAGTGTAGGAACAAGTGGCTTGCTTAATTCACAACAGGATTGTGATGGCAGTTAGATGACAGCCAAACTCTTTATACCTGGCTTTGGAAAACAAGTGTTTTTCCACAGGCTTACAAAGGTTTTAACCCTTCTGCAAAAAAAAATTACATTGGTTTTCCTGGTCAAAAATTACCAGTCTCTACCAAAGATAGCTTATAAATCACTCTTTGTTTTATGTTATCACCAAATATTAGATTCAGTCTTTTTGTCAACTTGTTTTTTTAAATTAATACTCATAATATTGGTTTACTGGTATTTACTGGTATAATATAACAATTGTGTGGTTTCCGTGTCACATCTGACCATTGTGACATACAAGAACCAACACATTAGCGCATATCACATAGAGAACATTTCATGGAACATTTTAGTAAGTGCTTTTTCTACTTATAAACAAAACATCAAAAAAAATCAATGACCACCTGACTGGGTCTGTCAAATCTGTAAATTGCGACAAACAAAAAAGAATACGCTGACACAGTTATAAAAAGAAAATTTTATGGACCACCAAAAACTATTTATGTTCTTGATGCACGTTGTGTGCACCAAAATATGTGAAAAAACACTGTCTGTTTCAATTACAGAATGTATATTTGCAGGACAAAATGTGCAATATTTTGTTGTCTGTTATTTTTATGTGCATAACAATTACTAGTTGTACTTGCAAGGTGCAAAATGCTTATGTCAGTATGTATGTATGTTTGCTTATTAGCAAAAATGAAAGAATATGAATGGTTTTGATATTGTTTCTCCCTGAAATTTTCTTTATATGACTGTCAGTGTGTTCTTTTTGTTTGTCACAATGGCCAAATTTGACAGACACAGCCAGTTGGTCATAGATTTGTTTTGTTCCTAAAGAGAAAACATAGCTTTCTGAAATCTGACAGTATTGATATTGCCCATAAAATATTCCATGAAAAGTTTGTATATGACAGTTTTATTGTTTTTTGAGCTGATACTTTCAGTTCTAATGGTTCAGATTTGACAGAGAACAGCACAAATTTTACTTTGGACCCCCTTTTAGAAAATAAAAAGTATTAGTATAGCTCCACAAAGTAAAGCTTCTGGTTTTTGTGACCTTACACATTCACTTTCAATAACATTCTTTTTTTTTTTGATGGGGAACACACAAGTGTAACTTTGTGCCATTTTGTACCAAACAAAATCAAATTTCAACCCAAACTTCATAATTAAACATTCAAGTACACTAGTGTGATAAACAGTGGATTATTCAGATTTAATTTAATATTTGCTAAATTATTTACAAATTAGTCTTAACTGAAAGAAAATAATCTAATAAAAAAAAAATCTAATCAAATCTTTGAGTGGTTTATAAGGTAGATTTATAATCTTTGGTAGGCCGGTTATTTTTGACTGGGAATACCACAAGTGTAACAAAGTAGAATAAAAAACTAACAAAGTGATAAAAATATTGTGAGAAGTTGTTATAATCTTTGGTAGGCAGGTCATTTTTGACCGGGAACACCACAAGTGTGACTGTGCCATTATGTAAAAAATAAAAGCATTTCAAAACAACCTTTGTGGTTAAACATTAAAGTGAATTAATGTGAACAACATTAACGAATTACAGCATGGATCCATCCTCAACGCTCTTCTTCCAATGTACCTTGCACAAATAAATTTGTGTAACTATATAAAAACGATAACTATAATTGACTTCAGCACAACCGAAACCAATGCAAGTATCCATTTTTATTTCAATAGATGTGTTAAGCAGCGCTCCTTTGTTAAAAGGTGATTCTAAAGTCTGATGGTTCACTCAGAAACTGTTTAAATCTACCGCTCTTCTGACCTTTCTCTCTCTCACTTCCCTTAGGCTCATTTGTTTTTGATGTTTGTGTGTTTTGGGTAAATAGTAGTTTTAGTTGTAATAAACACCATTTGTAATTGTATGGGACATGAAATTGCCTCACTTACTCACGACTCAGGAGTCTTGGAAGTCCTTTTGCGTCTTCATTTAGTAAATATCAAATGTTTCAACACTTCTTATTGTGTTCACACATAACCCACTTGGTTTACAACAACTTATTTGCTGCATCTTGAAGAGTTATGATTCCTGTTACGATTGTTTTGATTACAGTCAAAAGCTTGTGTTCTCCAAAACTTGCACAGCTTAATAACTTCTCACGTGCACCCGCCTAACCAAGCATGTGAACTACAAAAAATGACATCACTAGACATGCGCAGTAAAAACCTAATATGAACAAAAAAATATACACCATAATATAACACAAATAATTATGATACTCAATTTAAATAATGAATTATGAAATATGGCTCTTACAGTAATCGCCATGAATGTTTCTGTGCTTAGTTATGCTTGTAGACAACTGTCACTTAAATTGCTTAGATTTTGCTACACGCTCAGTAGTTCTGTAAAGCAGGCCAGGACAGGAAAAAATACTTAGCTGAGATGATCGCGGGGATCCTGCTGCTCAAATACTACAAAATATGTATACTTGATGACAATTGATTATACATATTTTTCTTTGAGCTAAATCAATAATTCCTTATAGAGAATAGGGTGTTAACGACCTATTCCCCAACTTTTGCTGCACAAGCAGAGAACATTTGAGTTTAAGTTTATTAAAAAAGGGCCCCTAGACCTCTGGAAGACATTTTAAATATTTAAAATGTCTCTTTAGACATGTATTCATTTAGCCGCGTTTCTATGATAAAACCAGTGGCACACTGGGAGTGATTAGAGTTTTACTCAAGGTTTGTTTTTTGGTATGACACATTGTAGGAATATGCTGGAGGATTGACAGCAGATTAAATGTTTGATTGACACACTAGCTGTTTACTTTCTACTTCTATTTTGCAAACTCCTACACCATGTTTTGTTGTTATTGTTACAAATAAAAATAGACCCTTTACAGATTTAAATTATGTATTATATACTAAGTATATACTAAGTATACTAAGATTGTCTTCTATGATGTGAAACAGAACAGCTCTGTTAAAATATCTTAAGATTTACACTTTAAGATGAAGTGGCCCATTATTGTATATAAACAGAAGTACATCAATTACCACTATAGATGAGTTACCTTGTGTAGCACATTTTACATTAACTGTGATGTTTTAGTTTCATTCCAGAAGGTCCCTCACCCTTTTCCTTTGTATAATGTTCCATCTCTCTACCCAGAGTACGCTTGAGTGCTGTTCGAAATGTTCTGAGCCCATCTTAGACCGGATCCTGAGAGCGATGGGAAAGGCTTACCACCCTCACTGCTTCACATGTGTGGTTTGTGGCTGTTGCCTGGATGGAGTGCCTTTTACTGTGGACGCCACCTCTCAGATCCACTGTATTGATGACTTCCACAGGTACTTATTAAATGTCATCTTTTCTCTTGTTAAACAACAAAGTACAGAAGTTGTTTTGTTTTCTTTTGAAGCCCCATCGAAAGACTTGTTTCTGCATCCATTTTTCCAATTAAATAATGATGTTTTAATTTATTAATTTTAATTAATTTAATGTATAAAAGTTAGCTTCCTTTTTCAAACAGAAAGTTTGCACCCCGCTGCTCAGTATGTGCCCAGCCCATAATGCCAGAGCCGGGGCAAGAGGAGACTGTGAGGATTGTTGCACTGGATCGCAGTTTTCATGTTAACTGCTATATGTGTGAGGTATGTGCTTTTAAGCTGTATTTATTAGTGCGCTGTCCTGTGTACTGTACCATCTCTTGCCTTTTAGTTGAAGTGAAAAGGAAAGTGACTGAAGGAAAACTCTGTGTGTTTTCGTTGTAGGAATGCGGTTTTCTTCTTTCCTCAGAGGGTGAGGGAAGAGGCTGCTATCCCCTGGACGGCCACATTTTGTGCAAAAGCTGCAGTGCCCGTCGCATCCAAGACCTCTCTGCGAAAATCTCCACTGACTGCTAATGTCCCTGTTTGGCCTCTTTAACCTTTCTCTATAATGGTTACTGTTCACCACCCGTGTATCACCAACTGTGATTTTTTTTGTTTTTGTTTTGCCATCTCGAAGATAACTATACACTAAACATTGCACAAAAAACATGAACCTCCCACTCAGGGTAGCAATGAGCCTAAAAACAAACATCTTTGTGCTTAGGATAGTAAACAAAACCGGTGGTGAATAAAATGTAATGGTATATTTAATGTGTATAATCCTGTTTGTTTGTATATATGTTTATACAAAAAGTGTTTCAAACTGGGTTGAGATGTTAACATTTCTACCTTTTTAAGCAGAGCTATTACTGTTTTCAACATCATAAACACCTTTGGTTAACATGAAAACAGGTCACAGTTTCCACTGGTTAAGTATTTCCCTAGTCCCTAGACTGTAGTCTTGCTGGAAGTCACTTTATATCGTCCCCACTTGGAAAACGCATTCACTTTATTCTCTTATCGAATCTTTGGGCTTTTTAATGCTAAGCACATTGGGGAGTCTTATAGTTCAAGTTTAACACTTAAACAGTTTTATTGTAATTGTTGAATTATCAATATATTTCATTTACTGATTAATAATTATGGTATACAGGTGGAAAGGTTCAACATAGGCAGCTGCTTTTTCCCTTTTGGCTCTGCTGTTGTCTTTGCAACAAAAATAAATTAGTTCATATGCTATTTTACATTAATCTTTGATGCTGATTAGCTTTTCTCACCTAAATTTAAACCGTAAATGAAGGAAATCTTTTAGGTAGTTGTCTCATATACTGTATGTGGAGCATAGGATGTACACGTGTTAGACCACATACAAGTTGATGTAATTTTAAAGCTGAAATTGATATTTGAAATCTGAATCTGAAACAAATGTGCTTTAGCAGCAGAGTTCATACTTTTTATGGGACTTGTATCGGTAGACTCAGTAGAAAAGTGCTGGTTTAAAATGAGTTGGCGCTTTCAGCTGCTAGAGTAGATGATTGAAAATTTGTTGTAGATTTAGACTTTTTCTCCATTAAATAAAAATCTTAGTCTGATTTATTTCTAAATGTGTCTATGAATGCCTAATAAAAAAAAAATTACAGAAAGCCTGATCTGTAAGTATGTCTTGACTTTCTTTTTAGATTCCACAAATCTGATGATATTCTTATGAAAATTGATTGCATCAATGTTACTGATCGTTTTATTTTTTCTTTATCTTTCCCTCATAGTTGATCTGTATTTGATTTATTTTTGTTAATTTTCACATTGTCTGTTACATTTAGACAATGTGCAACATATGTCAAAGTTTTTGGTTGTTGAAAATAAACTTTTTACAGTACATTGTTTATTGAAATTATTAGTTGGCATATCTAGAAAGCACAGAATGGTTTCAATGGTTGCACACTTATGTATTTAATGCTGTGTTTATGCTTTCTTCAGAGTAGCACGCATCAAAATGAAGTTGCTGCCAAAAAAATTTGAGAAATCACTTTGCCACTTTGATTGACTTGCGTATTATGCATATGTTACAAAGCATTTAACAAGTCTGTCCAATCAAATCGCATATTATGACAAGGTGTTATTATCCCGATATTTCAGCACAGTTTAGTTGTACAATAGGACATTATCTCTTTCACCATGCGCAAAACACAGCGATATGCAACAATTTTAACAAGCTGATATTGGTTCAGCAAGAATCCAGGACCATGACCTAGTGCCATGTCCATGGTACTTGCCTCCATACCTAATTATCAGACATTTTACAATTGCTTTATGCGTAGCAGGGAAACAATCAAGAATATGGATTAGTAGGTCCAGTACTTCACTGTGGTCATCAGGTGGTTATCCTCGGTTTGGGTATATGTGTTTATAGATTATATGTACTTACCTTTTCTTTGGTACTACAAGTGAGAAACTTCATCAGATGTGTTACGGTCCCTCTTTCCAAATTATTCTGGGGGGAGGATGCCATTTTGGTGAGGTGCTGCTCATCCAAACAATGCGACACATCATCAGTTGTGTACCTTCGCCTCACTGGGTTTTTCTGCCTTTTATCCTCTGTCCTCTGATCCCCACACTTAAGCAGCCTTGTAGCAGAATTGGCCACGAAGCATGTCCCCTGCAGCCCACCTTCATTGTCCAGCCTCGATCCTCTACCTCCTTAAGCAGCCTTGTAGCAGGCATGCGAAGAGCTTCTTTGTCCAGCCTCAAAAAGCCTCAGCTAATGGTCTTTTCCCAAGGGCCTCATTCAACTTTCCGATAGGAAAGTAAGTCTCTGGTTTAAGTCGACTCGCATTTCCCAATCGCTGGCTATATTCAGTAGGCCTGCGTCTGGGGATAGTGGCTTGGTCTTCTTTTGCCCCCCCCAATAAAGGACTGCCTTTTTAGTAGGGGTAGTCTTCGCATTTTGGGGGGTGGCATTTGTTGCCACTCTCTTGGTCTCTAATGCCGCTGCCAAGCACCTTAGTACTTGATTGTGGCACCATGTTCATCTCCCCTGTGACAAGCTCTTCCTACAACCCACCAGAATATGTCTGAGGTTTGCTGGGGCAGCACACAGGTGGCAGCCTGAGTCCACACCAGACATGCAAATTAGTTGGTGAGGACAGCATATCATATGTGGCTCTAATGATAAAACTTAGCCTGTTTCTTTTCATACCCCACAGCTCACTCCAAGTGATTTTGCGCCGTTCAATGCCTTCCCACCTCATCCAGCAGCCCTGCTGTGTTTGGGAGACTGCTCTGGTGCATCTATTTGCTTCCTCCTGACATTGAACCTCCTCCACCACCATGTGCCATTGTTCTGTTGATCATGTTGGAGCAGCATTTCTTACATGGGATCATTGCTTTAGTGCATTTATATTTCTCCACAAGGCTTGAAATCGGAAGTGAGAGAGCTCAATTCCTGTACAGCCCTATGTTCCTAAGTCTTCTTGGTAATCCAAGCCATTTCCTCCCCTGTGTACTCACCAATCTCTGCAGGTGTTTGGCGTGGGATAAAGTGAGCTCATAGATTGAAATTGAAAACCCAAATTGGAAGCACACAAATTGGAGTTTCAGCTTCCCAGGGTCCACAGAGTCCACTGACTGTCTCTTGCCCGAGTTGTTTCAACTGTCTGCCTATAAGGTCTACAGTATACCAACGTCCAAAGCTTTTTATAGGCTTGTCCATGATCGTTGGTAAGTCGGCCCTTGACAGTAGAGATGCTGTGGGATTTGCTGGGTTTGATCTCCATTTGTGCCCAACTGATGTGTTCCTGGAGCTTATCCAGTAGCTGCTTGGTACATGCTTTAGTTGTTGTGATGGTTGTCATGTCATCCATGTATGCCCTGATTGGAAGTAGACGCAACCAAGTTTTTAACCACTGACCTCCAACCACCTAATGTGATGCCCGGATTATTATTTCCATTCCCATAGTGAAAGCCAGAGTTGAGATGGTGCAACCTGCCATTATGCCAACCTCCATCTGTTGCCAATTGGTGGTAATATCTTGTGTGGTAATACAGAACTGGAGATCCTGAAAGTAGGCTTTAATCAGCTTTGTTATCTGCCCTGGAACATGGAAGAAGTCGAAAGCTGCCCACAGCAACTTGTGTGGCGTTGACCCAAAGGCATTGGTAAGATCTAGAACAGTGGTCACCAACCTTTTCAAGCTGAAGATTCCTGACCTCGGCCTTATTGAAAGGCAAGATCTACCTATCGAAGAATAGATAGAAAAAGACAGCCCAGATTGTACTTCCAACTTGAGGCCTTTTATTTAGTATTTGAATTGTATTTGAATTTAATATACATTAAATGTTCTTTTCTTTTTCTTTTTTTACTTAACCGAATGCAACCATCATATAATCACTGTGGCACTGAACTCAAGAACAATGCCATTGTCAGCAGTAAAGTGCTTATTCACTGAAGTTTCTGAAGGTACTACATTTTATAAATGAACTGTGCAAACAAAATTATCAACAATCTCAATTAAGCTAAGTGCAGTTATGTCCCATCTTATGCAACATCACTTTTCTCAATGCCACCAGAAGGCAAAACTGCTGCAGTAATGTTACTCACTCAAGTCAGTGTGATGGCTGTGACTGAATACTGTCTGTGAGTCCTCTGAAGTCTGGCTCATAGCTAGAGACAGACAGTTTGAGGCAGTCAGTAAGGTGGCTCCTGTATTTTGATTTGATTATTTTCATCTGTGAAAATGCCATTTCACAGAGATAAGTTGATCCAAAGTAGGCACTCACTTTTATTGCACATGCAGTGAGGAGCGGAAACTTCTCTCTGTTGACAAGTCCCCAAAAGTCACTGTCCCTTGATCTGGCTTTCAGCTCAATGTCATTTTGCAAATCAACCATCTCCATGTCAACTCCACTTGACAAAGAAAATACTTGCTGGAATTTTGCTGCAACCTGTTCTATATCAATGAGCATGAATGGTTTTGAGACAAATGCAGCAATACATTCCATTTCGTTTAACTCACCAAAACGCATATTGAACTCTGTTGCAACTTTGTCCAGGTGAGCACAGTATTTCTCAGGGGGAAAAACGTCCTTGTCTTTAATGCTCTCTGACATTTTTTCCAGGTTGGGAAAGTGTGTTAGCCTCCCGTTTTAAGATGTGTGATCCAAACACCGAGCTTAGACTTAAAAGCATTCACTGCGCTGATCATGTGTGGCAGGTGTCTGTCTTTTCCCTGGAGCTCGTTGTTGAGTGTATTCAGCTTTGCGGTCAAGTCTGTCAGAAACCCCAGGTCACACAGCCACGCATCATCTGACAGTACCTTGTGCTCCTCATTTCTTGCAGATAGAAATGTCTTTATCTCAGGCAGTAAGTCAACAAAACGCTGGAGCACTTTCCCGTGGCTCAACCACCGCACATCAGCATGTAGTAGTAGGTCTCCGTACGCGGCATCGAGCTCATCCAGTAATGCCTTGAATAAGCAACGCTGAAGTGCTTTTGCCCTTTATCGAGTTTATCAGTTTGACCACCAATGACATTACGTGTGAAGAGTCTACGACTTTCCCTGCTAAGGCCTGCTGATGAATGACACAATGATAATTCTTGAACTCAGGAAAATCAGGGTCATTACGGCACAGTGCTATAAAACCAAGGCGCATACGCCACGCATCGCCGGTGCTCCGTCGGTGGTAATTGCTACCAGTTTATGCATGGGGATACCATTTTCTCTTACATATTTTTAAACTCATTGTAAATATCCCCACCTTTAAGTGCAAAAGAGTGAGGATGTCCTCTTTTGTTGTCGAATCCTGGAAAGCCATTCTAACAAAAACAACAAGCTGAGCTGTGTCCACTGCATCCAGAGATTCGTCGAACTGCAGTGAAAAATATTCACAGAGTGACAAGTCCTTTAACACCTGTTGATCCACGTCTTCCGACAGTGACTCGACCCTCCTTGACACTGATGCAGGGCCGAGAGGTACTGCACGGAGTAAGGCTTTTATGTCGTCTTTGTTTTTGAAATCCTTGAAAATAGTCTCTGCAGTAATGGCCATGGCTTCTTGAATAGTTAAGCCATCCGTAGTAATTTTTGTTTTTAGCCAGAAAGTGACTTACAGGAAACGATGCTTCAGTAGCAGCCTTATTTTGATCAGCAGATTTTGTAAAAAGTGATTGCTGGGCCTTCAACTCAGATCTCAGCTCGTCAACTTTCCGTGCACGAATCGCGCTCTTTTGCGGGTAGCGGTCTTTAAATTTCGGGTGGTTGGTATTGTGGTGCCGCTCCAGATTCCCTCTTTTACATAATGCTTGTTTTTGGTGGCACAACATACATACACACTTATCTTTTACCAAGGTAAACATAAATTCCTGTTCCCATTCTGGATGAAAATTGTATGTTTTTGCCTTCTTTCGTGAAACCTCTGCCATTCTAGTTTGACTGTTACCTCGCGGCCACGGGCTATCACCATGGAGATCCATATTGACGTTTGCGACTGTTAATTTACGGGTGCTCTTCTTTTATCTGATTGGTCACTTCATTGAAAATAAATAAAGCAGATGGATTAAAAAATACAGATGCTTGCAAAACTGAAAACGTTTTATTTTCGGGAGCTACCGGGACAGTGATAAAGATCTAAGGCGACCACTGATCTAGAAGAACCACATGCAGGACTTTCTTCTCCTCCTTGTCCATTTGCAACTGGTGCAAGATGATCTTAGCATGTTCCAAACATCCTGCGAAGCCCTGATGCCTACTTTCTGTACTGAGGTGTCGATAAAGTTGTTATTCTTCAGGAACGCTGAGTCTCTGTGCAACAGTGCTAAAGAAAATCTTACCTTCCACGTTCAGAAAGCTAATCTGGCGAAACTGGTCAGTGGTTGAGAAGTTATTTTCCTTGGGGATCAATATCCTACCTGCCCTTCTCCAGACCTTTGGTATCTGCTTTTTCCAGACCACAGCCATTAACCTCCAGAGGTACCTCAAGACTCCATGAGCATTCTTGTAGAGCCTGTTTCGAATACCGTTGGGTCCAGGAGCTGATGCTGATTTTGACTCTCGACACTCTCGACTTCGCTTCATTTAGGGGGCTTTGTGTCCATCTGGTGTTCTGGTAGCTGAATTGGTGGCATGTCTCCTGGAATGAAGATTGGCACGTGCTTCTGATGATCGGAATACATTCTTGAGGTGTTGCTCCAGATCTGTTATGGGTACTTTAAGGGTCCCAGTTTTCTCTTTGTTAAAGAGGCTATTGACAAACTTAGAAGGCGGTCCTGTTTCATTCATTTTTCTTGTGCAAGCTCTCTGCTCTTCGCAGCATTGCAAGGTGATTTTTAATATTGCCTTGTAGTGACTCTAGGCTTTTTATTATCTTTTTGTGGCCTTCTTCCACTGTTTTCGCAGGGTCCTCCTTTTTTTATTCACAAGTCTGTCAATCTCTTGTTGTTTCCTGGACTTTGGCCGGCCTGCCTTCTCTTTCTGTGACATTGAGTTCTTACTTGCCACTCCAAATCTCTTCATCCCATAAGTGTAGATGATCCCCATCTTCTCTAGTTTTCTTTCGACACCTCCTTTCTGGCCTTCTAATAACTTAACAAGATCCAAAATAATTGTTTCCCACTCTTTGTCACAGGATTGAGGCCAAAGTTTCTGAGTTCTGATTTGCCCTACCTCTGGTGAAGTATTGGTCAATGCGAGGCCCATCACTAAGCCCTCTCAGGCACTTATTTTTTCCACTTATGGATCTTAAGACCTTTCTCTGATGTTATCTTCATCCAGCCGATGTCCTGTTGTTCCAACTTCAGCAATGCTGAATTCCTGGAGATGGAGGAACGTGGAACAGGCAACAGGTAAGTCCTTTGATATCGAGAGAGTGTAGTCCTTATCCGTAGGGGAGGTCAGACGATGTGCTGTGTGTGTGGTGAGTTTTTAACTGGTGCTGGGTGATGGCAAGAAGGGGATCAGGTGCGTGTGATTAGAACTCCGATGACTGTGAGTGTGGGTAGGAGGAGGAGCCTGGTGTCTGTGACAGTAACCTTAACACAAACATTTTACTGTAAATTCAGCATACAGTGTATGCTTGTTATTGATTCAAAAATACTTGAAACAGATGAAAACGGTTTCAATAATCAACACAAATTCCATAATTTTTGTCCTGAGTGCCTCTCGATGAAACATTAAGTTGCGTGCAAATTAGATAAAAGCTAAAGAAGGAGTTCGAAAAGTAGGTTTTTAACCTGTTAAGCCGACTGATCCACGAGGGCAAGCTCTGTGATATCCGATCCATTAGAGTCACACATTTAAAATAAGTCCACAAAACACATGATTGATGTTTTACAAGCACGCAATAAATTTATTTCAAAATGTTGCGTTGTTATTTTGTGGCGAATGCACCAATCAGCTAAAGACTAATGCTAGCAGCTATATTTCAGTCCTGTGTTTCTGTCATGGCCATTTACATTCACTATTATCAATGCGCCATTATTAATCTGCCTGTATTACTATTATAAAATCAAGCGTATTGTTTGTGAAAGAATGAAGTCTGAATGTTTTCCGTATCGCCCATCACTCTGTGAATGCTGCAGTCATTTACACTGATGCTAAACCTATTGCTGGAGAAAGTTATTGGCCATAAGAATGAGTGATTTACGAGTCTTCATTCCACAACGATCGTAAATACTTTTGCATGTAAATCACTTGGTATCAGCTTTGTAAAAAAAAACGTTTTTAATTATTTGTTTTTTTTATTCTTATATGGAGACAGTGGCAACAATTAGCCTTCCAGCGTGGTAAGAAGCTCATTCAGATACAAAATATAACATGTAAGACTTACTGTAGCTAAAGTTTGCGAATGAAGCATTGGTTTTGACCCTTCTTTTAACATCAATCTTTCAACAAATCCCACCTTGAACTGTCCCAACCTTGTAAAGCAGTCCAACATGAAATGATTGGCACAAACATATAATACTTTACTCGTTTTTTTTTCTTCGGGAATATTTACTTCGTAAACGAATTGTAATCACTCTGTCCTCAGTGGCTCTGACGAAGGTAGTCTATGGGGACTCCTATATTCATTGTTGCATCCCAAAACGGATTTAGCCTTCCTCGTGCAGCCTACAGCACACTGTTGGAGGAGGCGGAGCTTCTCTGTCAGGTCTGTGTCTTTGCAAATGGGCCCTGAACATCACAAATAGGCAGGGTTTTTCCACCTTGTTTCGCAACAAAGTGCTGGAATTTTGAACAGCGTATTTAGACAGACTGGTTTTGATTTTAGGAGATTATGAAAAATGACTGGGTTGATTTTTATCATCATAGGCTCATTGTTTTCACACACTGCAGCCACACAACTGTGTTCAAACACTTTATAAAAGTGAGTTTTGCATAATAGGTCACCTTTAAATACTACGGCAATCCTTCCTTTTAATGTATGAGTGTATAATATCTATTTATATTTAAACATTAATAAATATATTTAAACATTTAAGTACTACTTAACCCATTTGTGCCCAAATTTTTCTGAATGGTTTCATGCATATGTTAATAGTGTCCTACACTCTTAAAAATTTTTATTTTTACAGTTTTTTTACAGTTTATTTTACTGACTTTCTTTTAAATACATAATTGTTTGATAATATTACAAAAATAGATTGTAAATTTACATTTAAAATGTCAAATAACATGAAAAACCTGTAACTGTGAAAAAACATGGAATTTCCATTTTTTTTTAAATAAAATGTATCTTTTTTTACATAAAAGTACTGTTAAAATACATTCATCACTGTATCATAACTTAATATACCAAATGTTCATTTTTTATTTAATACATCATTTACAGATCTTGTACAGGTATAACCATGAAAATATAAAGTACATGATGAAATGAGACCTATTTATTATATGTGGTTTCTATCATCGGGAACCTTTGTTTTGACCGTCGAAAACAGATGTTAAATCTATTGTTAATTGTTTTTACTCATTGTAACATTTAGCCGACGAACTGTTAAAACTCAACAGATCTGCTTCTTAAAGCTTAAAACACTGTTTTCTAAGGTGAGGTTGTGTGTATTTTACCACTTTTAATGTTAGATCGTATAATCTGAGAGTAATTTGTTAATTTCTGTCAGGAGTCTAAAAACAATTCATATGCTGCCGTAGCAAATGCAAGCTTTTGAACTTTAGCTTGGGCACATCTGATGTATGATGCAGTATGTAAGACAGTTTTATAGATGCAACGCGAGCATACGAGTTGTCCTTATGACTCCTGACAGAAACTAACAAATCATTATTGTGCTGCTTTTCTCAGTTTTTCCCAAATAGATAAATGCATCTTGTAATATATCTTGTAAGTAATTTTAAAGACTCAAATCCACTTTATTACTTATCACTACAAAAAATTTTCATCTGATAAAAAAAGTATTCATCTGATAATACAGTTACAGTATCACATATAATTTTTAAATAGTAAACTATGTTAGCTTATTGAAAAAAACTATGTGTAATCAGGAGTTTTTCCTAGGGATGCATCGATACCCCTTTTTTTCAAACCGAGTGGTTTCAATGTGGTTTGGTTTCAATGAAAGTGCAATTAATTTGGAGGGAGGTTTTATTTTTTGCCTATAGTAAGGATGAATACAAAAATCTTTAACAGAAGGCTATTCCAAGCCAAAAATATACACATCTTTTTGGTTTTAACAAAAAAAGGCAATGTCATCACTTTAGACAAAATGTAAACATAACCAGATGAAGGAAATGAAAAGTGCTGCATAGTTAACACACCCAACTTAACAAAAAGTGAGCAGAACTATTACTCATTAGCATTCAGTTACACAGTCTCAAAACAGCCTCTTGCTTTTAAGTACACAAACTTTCACTTAAACTATCTCTTATGCTGAACGTCTGTTGGTGTTAAATCGATGTACCTCCTGGCACTATTCTACTATTAAACAAATCCACACACTATGTTGTTAAATGACTATTAGCAAACAATGTTGCAGCCATTGAACTAGGCTATGTATTTTTGGGGAAAGTGAGAGGAGACGGCGAAATCCAACATTATCGACAACCAAAAGTGGCTGGTCATCGAGCGCTATAAAGTGAGCAAGTGCCTCTGTTATTTTTATGGCCCGTGGGCTGTCTTTGGACATTTTCTCGCTTTTGCAAGACTTTGGTTAAAGTTTGTTGCTGCGGTCTTCCACTAGCACTAGTGAACTCTGTGTACTTAGTACTATGATGCATCTTCAGATGTTTAATCAAATGCTGGTGTTAAACGATGTACTTTCCTTTCCGCCCCTTGACACTTACAAACTGCCTTACTCCTGTCGTCGACTTTTATCTTAAAATATTACTAAATCGCTGACATTGCTTACTATTCTCACTGAAAATCTACCGGTCTGGTCTTGATGCTTTAACACACAAGCTTTTGGGCAGAATCTCCAAAGCCAAGTTTCCGGCTTGTTGTCTCCCCCTAGACATTGAAGTCAGGTAGGACAACAAATCACATCCGCGTAGTGAAATACTTTTGAGTGGTATCGGTGCGTGGTATCGGCAATTTATGTACGAATACGAGTACAAGTATTTTAACAAAGTATTGCCCGATACTTTTCCTTATATTTATTTATTTTACTAAGACTAGTAAATGACAATTTTACTTGTCTGAAAGACAACCACATGACAACACTTAATGACAAACCCTGTTTGTGTTTCATAATACTAATATGTATTGTTTTGTTTTGTTTTAAATTATGTAATATTATTTTCTGTCTCAATGCTCAAGCTGGTCTGTATAAATATTGAATTCTGATTGGCTGGAAGATGTGTGATCACCTTGGACAGTGGAATGCACAGGTACATTTACTGTAGTCAGTTCATTGAAGCACATACAGAAACCTTTACCAGTTACACAATACAGTACACATCAATACAGATACTCAGACTTCTTAATAAACATATCCCATGCATTCACAGTTTGTAAAACATGTTTATTTCCTCTCTACATATGAGTTGTGTAAGTTATTGATGTCAAGGCACAAACTTCAAAGGTGAGTGTTGCACCATTTAAATTTTATGCTGTATTTTCTAAAGGTAAATTGTTGTGGTAACAGGAACATTTCATTTAGAAGTGTCTAAATGACCAAAGTGAAATGTTCCTGTACTCAGGGTTAAATGGGGCAAACAATTAAAAGCAGTGGAGGACCCTGAAAAGTTATGCTAAATGAATACTATATGTGGTAAAATGTGATGTCGAGATGTTCTGACCAGGTGGCAATATGTGTTGGGAGTAAGAATGAGTTGTACTGGAATAGGTGAATGTAAAACAGATTTTAATGTTAAAAATCTTTTTGGGGATTTCAGGTCATGTGGAAAGACTGGGCTTGAGAAGAGCCACAGCAGATGACCACAGCAATCCAAAGAGTGGACTGTTTAATCTGAAATTCATAGTAAAAGATGGGGAAATCTTCTGGGGCTGGTTGTACCAGTTGGACGTAGACCACGTTGTAGGACTAGTTTGAATGTGCCTGAAGTTCTACAATTTATACCCATTTTAAACGAAGCCTTTGGAGGACCATGAGGATTTAAAAGAACTATTCCTTAAGTATGTTCATTATTTTATTAATAACAACTTATTATAAAAAATGTAATATAATAATATTGTTAAAATATTAATTATAATATTCATTTATTTATTAATAAACTTTTTAACTGGATTACATAAAAAACTACTGGATATTTTGATTTAGATTAATTGCCTTTTTAGTGTAGCAATGTTCTGACATACTAAGTTTGTATTTCCACTGTCAAATGTAAATGTTTAATAATAAAAATTTGTTGGCAGTTCATTGAAATGACTATTTTTATTAGGATTATTGCCACAAACCTGTAGCCTTTTATATTAACTTTTACTGTTCCTTTGTTTTATACATAGTCACATAACTCATATTTTAATAGGGAATCACTGTAGATAACTGTGTAACACCCTAGTTTTAGAGGTTGTTAATCTGTTTAATAACCATTTATCTACAGAAATATACTGTAATTTAATTCATTTTGACTGTAAAATCTGTCCTGTTTTTTTTTTTTTACAGTCGTTTCATGTAATCATGTAAAATGATCTTTTACCATAAACATTTAGAGAATTTACCCTAAAAGTATTTATTTTCATTGTATTTTAACATAATGATTTTGTTTTTTACTATTTAATTAACACTTATAAATGGCAATATGCTGTTATCTCAATCATTTTTGACCGTTAAATCTGATCTGTATTTTTACAGTTTATTCCATGTAATTTTGTGAAATGGTTATTTTCCGCAATTTTACGGAATTCGCCTGGAAATTTGCTGCCAGTCTTTTGACCGGTTTTTTACGGATTCTTTTTACAGTGTATGTGAAGATGTTCTGCATTATTTTGCATGTCAAATTTGAATAGGAGGAGAACATTTGGCATCTAACTCAAAATAACTCTTTCAACAGATAAACCTTTATTCACAAACAAATTTATTATGTTTAAAAGTCGAAGAACATTCGATGCGAAGACAAAAAATCTATGTGCATCTATCTTATAATCTCTTGAATATGAAAATATAACAAACAACAAATACCTTTGTCTTAAAATGGTGGAACATAGTGCATCAAAATGTTGAACATAGTGGGACATATTGGTGCAGACGCAGTTGTTGGATCAAAATAAATCAGATTTTAGAATGTAGGGGTTTGTAGGTACTGGTTGGTGTTTTTTGGATCAGTGCGAACTGGCCTAAACACGTGTCGTATGCACATTCAGTGTGATTGCTGCATTCACACCTACCCAAATGAACCAGACCTTAAGAACTTAAGTGCAATTTAACCGAACTAAATAAGGCAGATGTGAAAGCACAAATAAAACAAATAACAAAAATAACAGTGCATACAGATAGAGATGTACAGTAGAGATGTCTGTTAAAGGGTCAAGTTATATTTTAGGTGGAATATAAAAGCAAAAAGCACTAAACAAGACCAATAACCTTGATTTATTAACCTACTAAAGTATACCCCATTTTCCCATGATATAAGTACTTACAAGTCATTTGCCCACTGGCAACTATAGTATACAAAGAACTATCCAAGTATCCAAAATAACTATAGATCTCTTGTAATATTTGTTTTGTTTGGATGATTGTAGTGACCTTCATGATTATGTAGATATGTATATGTAAACAAAATATACTTATTAGTATCATGAGAATTACGCTTCTTTGGGAGGGTTTGTCTTCGCCATGCTTCCTGAAAATAGGGGTAGGAAGTTGACAGCCGCATGTAACAGAAATCGTCATGTAACTTGAAATCATTTATTTGGTTGGTTGTTTGCTTGCATGTCATTGAGACATAAAGCATGGTTTACACCTAGAAAAATACTTACAAAAGTAAAAAATAGGCTGAATCCAGTTTCTTATTCACAGCTTCTTATTGACGCTATCTGTTCCACCTTAAAAGACGCGACGTTTTGCCAGTTTCTTATTCATGCTCAACTTGGGGACCGTCTCGCAATTCTGTCTTTTGTAATGGAAAGTGTTGCTTTACTGGCAACAGATTGTCAAAATAAAGGCAGTTAAAAATGTAAATTATTTGTTCAAGGTGTCATCTTTTAATGCATGAGTAATAATGTTTAACAATTTATGGGGTAAAAATACTGAAGTGTACATATTGCATAGTTAAATATGAAAATGTTTTTTTAATATATTATATATAATATGATAAAAAATGGTAAAAGAATGTATTTGCATATGTCATGTCCAGCAGCTTGTGTGTTTGTATGTATATATGAATGAATTAATGATTTTCAGATATGAGAGGGAACAGGCTGTCAAAATAAATCTACCTAACAATGTAAATTATTTATTGAGCGTGTCATCTTTCAATGCCTGAATAATTATGAAAAAATAAATTGTTGGAGCGAAAATACTGTACTTTACACTTTACTTAATTGTTGCAACAGCTAACAGAATTGCTAGACTGTCCCTAAATTGAGCTTGAATAAGAAACTGGCAAAGCAAAAGTGTAGCATCTTTTAAAGTCGAACGGATAGCGTTCATAAGAAGCTGTGAATAAAACGCTGGATTCAGCCTTGTAAAGGAAAATAAAAACTATACACTGAGGCAACTATAGTTGCAGGTGGGCTTAATTAATAAAATTACTTTAAATCGTTTGTTTAAGCTGATGCTAAAATATTTTATAAACACATCAATCTGTTATATGTGGAATGAATAAATATTTTTTTATGCATTTGGCTTTTATCTATGAATTTACAGCTGTTTCATGGTTTTACAAAAACTTTCGTTTATATGCGACAAACGGCGCAGATATAAAAACCGCTCAATCCCGCCCACCTATTGAATCTATAGAGAGGAAGTGAAGTGAGGTTGACTGTTTTCATTACTTAACAGGGTTTCATGTGTGAACTGTCATGTGCGAGGACGCAGATGCTGGTGAACAAAAGTGGAAAAACAAACGAATTGGCGTGGGAAACCGGACTTTGGAGAAATACACGTCAACGTCTATCTAAATTAAATATTGCCTTGGGAAAATATTTTGTCTTCACGGAATTATTGGTTGTACATTATGCGTGAGGCTTAAGCTGTATGATGTCAAATTCTTCAGATGACGCTAATCATCCCCACATAGGCGTACGTGTGTGGGCATCTGCAGTTTCCTTAATCATTTTGGCTTTCTTTAATCTGATCATAAACTGGACTATAGTGCGCGATAAGCGCCTCTGGAGCCATGCGCGCTTCGTCTTAGTGTTTCACCTGTTGTTCTCCGCACTGATGTACTTTTCTTTATGTTTTACATTTTACTTACAAATCTACGTGAATGCTGCAACCACTGCATCCGTCTGCATGGTGCTAATAGGACTCCTGATGACAAGCGGTTCTAATATCATTCTCACCATTACCGCAATGGCGCTCGACCGTTACTTTGCCATATGCTACCCGCTCCAGTATAGCAAAGTTTGTTTCAGATCATGGCCATGGCTTATTGGAATCCTAACATGGGGACTTGCTTCAGTTATTCCTCTTAGCCTTCCTCTCAAGAATGCCACAATAAGCCATACCTGTGGAAGGAAAGCGTTACAAGGCGGGGAAATGCACAAAATCGTTTTAATTTCCATTTGTACTATTCTCATCGTGTACAGCTATGTGCGTATCTTTTATGAGGGGCGACGTTTGGGTGTGCTGAATCGGCGCAACCGAGCTGCTTGCAGGACTATTGCTTTACATGGTACACAGCTCGCCGTCTATATTCTGCCAAATTTTGTACTCTTTTTGCTACATGTTCTTAAACGAAAAAACTTACTTGGAAGTTCTACAAAAGAGCTTTTTGCCGTCGTCAGTTTTGTCTTCTTCAGTTTGGCGCAATGCATCGCGCCAATAGTCTATGGACTGCGTAAAGAGGAACTTCTAGAACATCTTAGTCATCGCTTTCCGTGCTTGTCTGGCCGATTGAAGCGTGTTTTGGAGTGGACTGTCAACATCACTCATCCCAATTGGTGTCGCCAGCAAAGGTATGGACGTATTAAAATCATGTCCACTTTTTTGTCTATGTAATGTCATGCAAGGTACATTACGCATTACTGAAATGGAAGTGAAATGCTAAGTTCAACAGTTACATTAGGACAATTTATGTTAGCTTGTTCTTGTGAATTACCTCGAGCTTATAATAACAACTATTACTTGTTGTTTTTCATTTTAATTTTCACAGAACCTCAGGTTTGTGGCCATTAAACAATTCACATTTGTCCTATTAGTGAATTGTTTATGTTGGTGTATAATGGGCTATACCAGTCAAACCCATGGGCAGGACAGGGACAGTTATGAACAAATTATTAATGTTTAATTCTTCAATGCCTACAGTGGCTGTATGCTATATTATGTTTCGTTGACATCTCTAAACAAACATCCTACAATTTCAAATCCAGATATTTTTAAAGTCCTTAGCTATCCTGTCAAATGTTTAGGGGTGTACCCAATGTTGATACCTGTGTGTACCTAATATGAATATTATTATATGACATTATCATGTGTTAACAATCATATAATATGGCAATGTAATACGTTATTATCGTTATTATATGATTTACTATAAAACAATGTTTAACAATAATTACACTGTATATCATAATTACTCTTTTAGGGAAAGGAGGATGACTTCAGAGACTTTGTTATCCAGGGAGATCTCGCAGACAACTTTGTGATCATCTGTGGAATAAAAAAGACACCTGATGTTTTCTTGAAATGGAACATTTAGCTACGGAGATGCAGATAAACATTATATATTTCTCCAGCTTATCTCTTTCAGAAAACTATGCCAATTGCTACAGTTTGGACAATATATTTATAAACTGTATGTGGTATAAAGCTCACCTGCATAAGCAGAAGAGATCTGAAATCAGTCTTACAAAGTGAACAAAACGGCAGAAGGTCAGTTATGGTTTTATATTTTTTTATCTGGACAAAAATAACTAGGAGTAATGACTAAACTTTATTGTAATCTGTACATGTAGTTTAACTGTACAATATTAAATAGATCAAGTTAATGGTAAATTACATTATGGTTTATAATTTCTTACTTCCTTGTGTGTGATGAAACCAGTTATGCAAAAATGTGCAGCATCCATCAACACTGAAATATAATAAACTAGTTCAGACATAATTTGTCTATATGTTGACTATAAGTTAACATATAACATATTTAAGTTGGCTATAAGTTGTTTATCGGGCTAGTAACATTTTATTTTTCCGTTTCCTGTTAAAGAACCTCTAACAAAATGTGCATGGTGAAATTTAGGTACTAGTGACAGGGCAAAAAGTTTGAATGCTATGTGAAAGATTAAGAATTGAAACATTAAGCACTGTAAAAAAAAAGCATTTATAATGCATTAAGAATGCTTACGGCTGTACTTTTAACAGTTGGTTTGTGTGTCTGCTCTCTAATTATCTATAGGTATTTCAGGAGATTACACAGACATAAAAAAAGAAATACACATTTAAGATTGTTTTACTGTAAAGCAAACCTTTTACAAAATGTCCATCTAATGGCATGATCAAATGCAACACAGAAATTTCACAGAAGTAGCCTACATGTTATTATTTTCATGGTCATAGTTTACATACTATTTCCTTTAAAGTTCATATTAGGCAATATTTTTTGTATGCAGTATTCATACATTTTGCTTTTCTCACAGTCAGTGAATGATTCTTACGAACTGATCATTCTTGATATGAAACTCCAGGTGTTTCAATTTCAGTAAGGACTATAGTTCTGGGTAACTGGATATGACAATTCCTTTTTAGTGTTTTTAACACTATCTCTAAGCGTAAAATGCATAAATGTAATGTAAAGACATGGGAACAGTTTAAACTTAAAGATGTTAAACCACTGCAAAAATTAAAACATTTGAAAAATAATGGCCAGGACATTGGGCTGAGTTTAAATAAAAGCTCTAAAGCCCTGGAGTCTAAGAAACATGGCTGTCACAGATCCATAGATAATTTCACAGGATGTAAACAACACTGGTCCAAAAGCACTTCCTGTTTAATTTTTTTGTATTTTACATATGTAATTAAATCTTAAAGATGTTTGTTAAAATTTTTGACTCCGTTGTTGGTTGTATTTTGTTCTGACAGTCAAGACAGGAAGCTTGATTTCAGCTCGGTGAAACGACATTAGAGAATCAACACGTATTCAACATAAAATCTACACAATTGGTTGGCTGACCTAACATTGAAACGATGTTGACTTTTAACATTGCAATTAACATATAAATGTAATAACATTAAATGTAATAACATTAAAAACACCTAAACATCTAATACTAATAGTTAAATTATTTTATAACCTGTATATGTAATGATTTATTAAACATACATCCCATGCAGTTACATTGCTTTATTTATACAAAATAAACATTCACAAATACATCTTCAGAGCATACACACTCAAACACACACAAAGAGGTGTAAAATTAAAGTATAGGATAATACAAATAGTCTTAATTTACAAATAAATATACAATATTTCCTTAAGAATAAAACAGGTCATGTTATTTTGTTCCATGTGTATTAAATTTGTCAACTACTTCTGTTCTGTGGGGCACAAGGAGATGCAAGGCAGAACATTAAAAGACTGACAGCCTTAGTAAGCCACAATTCACTATCATAGCTGATTTTCTTTAAAATAAAATAAATAATTAAATTAGACTGTGACTCTTTCCTTGTGTGATATTTATTTAGGTGACTCTGAACTTCCGAATGAACTACCGAATGAACTTCCGAAACTTACTGACAGATTCTACGAAATACATTCTTCAAACAGTGGTACAACTGAACAATAAATGGTAGTTACCAATATTGATGTGATTTGGTATTGCTAAAACGTGCTTGGAAAAAAAGAATATCATCCTTAATAATTAATATGCATGTATTATATCTAGTTTTATTGTAATAAACAGCTGATGCTAGGAAGCATAATAGATCACCCGTTCTGAGTTTCCGGCTGATGTGCTAGGAAACATAACATATCACCCATCTTTCTGTGTTTCCAGCCTTTGTGTTAGGAAGCATAACAGCAACGCCAGTTCTGAGTCTCCCCGCAAAGACAGAAATAGAGAAACCACATTCAGAGCCTGCTGTCCAGAAAGGCAATAACAAACGTCTGCAACAAGGTTAAGTCCAGGAGAGCAACCTTCACTTCCAGGTACCTTTATCTGCATGTTCCAGATCGTCAAGGACTTTCTGCACCAGGTTTAGGGCCTCATTTGTGTGTTCCAGATCGCTAAGACCCTCTCGGTGCTCCAGGAGATTAGCATCCCATAGCGCTTCGTGGTTAAGGCTGTTGAACAGATTCAAACTCCTTCTCCACCACAGCAAAGCCCAGCCTCACCAGTGGAAGACGTCGCCACCTTCCGACTGCACACGTAAACGTAAATATCACTTAGCAAACCTCTTTCCAGAGACCTTGGTATTAGTGTATTCAGTTCATTTCAGTTAATATCCTAGTTACCTGCATTCGTTACACTAAACCTTACTATCCTTTAGCTCTTCAGTATCATTTAGTAGTGTTGTTAGTTAGTCTTGTATGTCTTTTGTAAATAAATTCTTTTTTATTACAATTGTGTCTTCCTTGTGTTGATAATACAGTCAAAGACTCTACAAGTTAGCACGAATCTCACGAAATCCTTCAGATACCCCAGGTGATTTACTCCCTCCACTTTACGTAATTTTTCTTATCGTATTATTTATGACTTATGTTGGATTATTCCAACGAATGTTGAGGTGGAATTCCTCAGCTGGTGCCCCGAGGTAAAAGGAGGGAGAGGTCATCTGACACACACACACACACACACACACACACGCACACGCACACACACACACACACACTTTAAGTGACGTGGGATCAAGTCTCACTAACACCTTTAGTGTCCTGTGTGAGGCGTACTATTAATTGGTACCCCGTGTGAAAATCACTAGACGGCAATCAAAGGCATCAAAATCAACAATCACGCTCTAAAAGTGGTCCAATATGAGGTTACAAAATGGTCTACAACACATAATACGTCATATTGTAGAATATATACAAAAGCACACAATAGTGAATTTTTTTAAATGATCTTCACCAGGTGTCTCTGTTGTGGAATTCCTCCCTAAAAGACAAGACATCAATACAAAGGTGGGTAATTACATTAAACTATTACACATACAAACTTAAGAGTTAAACAGAGTTCACATTCTAAACATTAGGTGAAAAAGTGAAAAGTGAAAGACTGATAAACTGCTTAAAATAGGCACACTAAGCACATTCATTTAGAACAGTAATTAAAACCAAGCAGTACAGTACTACCTGTGAAACAAATGTGGTAGTTAAATATTGCACATAAAAGGCCTTCGATAGACCACGCGAATTTGTCATGCTCATAATTATAAGTTTATAGAGTTTATAAAGTTTGTGATGGCACAAGGCCCCATGAGACCAAGCTATGTCATTATTTATATTTAATTTATTACGCACAGTACAATCATAAAATCGCTTCTTCTAAAATCTTTCCTTTTATTGTGGCTGGCAAAGAGAACCCAAGATGCGAAACTCAGCATGGCCGCCATTTTGGAGTGAAAATGCAAACTGAAAAACTGCAATCCATCACATATACCAGAGGACTTACACATTGAAGTGACAGGGAAATAGAACAGCCCATTGCAACTAACTGACCAAAAATTTTGAGTCATATAAATGTAATGGATTGCTGTTGTCAAGTTGACATTTTCACTCCAAAATGGCCGCTCTGTTACAAAAAGCATCCGAGTTTCACTGATTTGTTCAGTGACCATTTCTATAAATACGCCAGCAGGTGGCGAAAAAAAGTGTACCTGTATGTGTTATGTAACGAACGTGTTACTGAATGCATTAACTGATTCAGGCTGATTCATTTTTTATTAAAATGTGTGTCTCTAATCTACTCATTAAATAAATAAAATAAGTCTGAATAAGTGGTTCAGGTTGTCAAAGTAAGGAGGTGTCTCACTTGGTTTTAATTAACAAAACAATCACTGAACAGATGTCTCATACATGAGTTTCACTACGTCAGTGTTTACTGACCCCCTACATCTGGTTGGGCGGGGTTTTTCCAAGTTTTACATATAATACTCTGACACCTCCCAATTTGCCATTGCAGTTTACCAACCAAACTAATCTCAAAACATTACAGAATGAACATAGCATATTATTCCAAAAAGTTTATTACCTGTCCTCCTTAGACGTTTAAAAATTATATAATTTGCTTGATTTAACAGTATGCATAAAATAACACAACTGTAACATTTTCTCATTTACCAGCATGTACCCCATAAGCATATTAACACTGAACATTTGAACAAGCCATTAACTTCAAGCGTTATGCTACCTGAGATACATACATATTATATTATATTATATTAAAGGATGACTTTAATATTTGCCTCAGATTCGCCTCAGTTTCTCACGCAATTGTCATCACGTTTTCTCTCACTAATTCCGCGTCACATCTTACTGACGTCACCCGTGGAGGAGCAGATTATGTCACACTTTTCATGCTTTTAATTATTTCTCTTTTATTATGACTTTTAACCATTTGTTGCATCTCTTTAGCATTTTTTTACATTTGGTCTTAGTACAGCTGCAATTTTCTCTTCGTTGAGTGAAACTTTGTCATAGAGTATGCCGTTAGGGACCAAGAGAGATGATAGGAAGGCATAGGCGAACACCAGGATAATCCAAAGAGTGCTTATTTTATTTATCCAAGCAGCAACAGCAGGGGTGATATTTACAAATAAGTGAGTTCACATAAAGAAAAACAAACAATAAATGAGCAAAAAACAAAAAAAATATTACCAATGCTTTACACAGCGTACACTTGTTCTATCTTACCAAGAACAAAGTAAATTTGCTTAAACGGCATAAACGTAACCTGCAATTTAACTCACTGACCCCTCTTCCCCTCAAGGCTGAGAAGGTCTGGCTTAAATATCTTAAATTCCCGCCAGAACAGTAAGTGGACTATACCACCCCTTTAGCCAGACAGCATAAAGAAAAAAAACAACAAATAATAATAAAAAAGAACAGTAATCTCATGAAGAACTGGACAGCCATAGCAACAGAAAATAAACAGATATAGAAAATACAATTAATAACCATAACAATTAGACATGTTTTCTTATTCAGTTCATTTGTCAAAAGAAAACACCTGAAATTTTTTAAATGCGCAACCTTGAGAGCGCCCCTCCCCTTGGGAAACCCCCGATCCAACCAGGAAGTGAATGGAAGCCATTCAAAGCCAGAGCAGAAGAAACGGCAATCGTCTTTACTCTTCAATCTTACAAATAAATGGTATAGTAACAAAACAAATGTGTCATGTCCTTATTTAATGAAAACTGAACTGATAAATGAAGGGTGTTGTGATGTTCGTTGATATGTGCACCTATCACCAAACATCCACCACAGTGTCCTCATTCCCCCGTTCATGCCATCTTACCAAAACATGATGACTGACCTATGTAACTAAACTTTTGAAATATAAATGGTTTTATTGTCTAAGTGTGGAAATAAATCATGTAAGGACTGTATATCACACAGAACTGGTGACGATATAAATACATAATTAAATGCATCTCATCGTCACAAACCTCCTCAGCAGTAACTCTTTCCATGAATTTAATACTTAGGTAATTTTCAAATACCGGCTGGATCAGATGTGCTTTTCGTCTATGCAACATGCCGCGTCTGTGCTCAGAAAATACATTCTTCAGCGTTGAGAAAGAGTTCTCGCATATAGCAGTCAAGGCCCCAAATGTTAGTGCTTGTTTTAAGGCAGTCGGTACCACAGGCATGGCTTGGAAAATGCTGGAGTAATTTAAAAAGAAGTTTGTCTAATGTCACTTTCTCATCCTGGTCTGTGCACAGTGTTTGCCAAAGCTGTTTTTGTCTTTGTTGTCTAAAATTGCTAAATAAGTTGCTAATGTTGCTAAATTGCAGGGATACATTTTTTTGTTAACAAGCACAAGGATGGATCTGTTTTTATCTCTGAGTCAATGATCTCAACTGCAGGAGTGACTCCTGTACTGTACACACATGGGACAATAATTTAGGTGATTCATACCTGCATTTAAACATCAGTTCCCTTTCATGAAACATTGCATTGTGTATGTGGCCAATGTGTGACAAAATAATCAATAACAAAGTCAGTCCCATTACATACAAAATCACACAATGGTGAATTTTTTAAAATGATCTTCACCATTCAGTGAGGTGTCTCTGTTGTGGAATTCCTCCCTAAAAGACAAGACATCAATACAAAGGTGGGTAATTACATTAAACTATTACACACACAAACTTTAGAGTTAAACAGAGTTCACATTCTAAACATTAGGTGAAAAAGTGAAAAGTGAAAGACTGATAAACTGCTTAAAATAGGCACACTAAGCACATTCATTTAGAACAGTAATTAAAACCAAGCAGTACAGTACTACCTGTGAAATGAATGTGGTAGTTAAATATTGCACATAAAAGGCCTTCGATAGACCATGTGAATTTGTCATGCTCATAATTACAAGTCTGAGTTTATAAAGTTTGTGACGGCACAAGGCACCATGAGACCAAGCTATGTCAAAATCGTTTCACTGAACAATCACTGAACAGATGTCTTATACATGAGTTTCACTACGTCAGTGTTTACTGACCCCCTACATCTGGTTGGGCGGGGGTTTTCCAAGTTTTACATATAATACTCTGACACCTCCCAATTTGCCATTGCACTTTACCAACCAAACTAATCTCAAAACATTACATAATGAACATAGCATATTATTCCAAAAAGTTTATTACTTGTCCTCCCTTAGACGTTTAAAAATTGATTTAAATTGATTTAAATTGATTTAACAGTATGCATAAAATACCACAACTGTAACGTTTTCTCATTCACTAGCATGTACCCCATAAGCATATTAACACTGAACATTTGAACAAGCCGTTAACTTCAAGTGTTATGCTACCTGGGAGACATACAGCTAGAAATTTACTTTACTCTACCAGACCTTGTTACTTACAATCCTTCGCTACTCTGAGTAGGCAGTGGATTATTTGTTTGTCCAGTGTTCTCATCAGTCTACTGTTGTTTCGGTTGCTTTACAGGCATCTGATGGAATGAGAAAGGCAATTTCGCCTTTTCACTCCCCCTTCGGGGCAACGGAGCTTCGTTGTGCTTTGTACCCCGTACAAAGTGTGTGCCCCGTTGTACTTTGTTCCACAACCGACGCTGGAGTTTTCCACAGTTCTTCCTCATCCAGCTTGACAAGGACCGGATCTTCTGGCTTTAACTGGGACAAGTCTCTAACTCCATGCCTATAAAATAGAAAGCATGCTGTTACTTAGCAGCCTCATCTCGTCTCTGTATAAGTTTCCGATCCGGCAACTTCGGAATGAGGTTGCTGTCTAGTGTTGGTAGGGTGTTCCTGAGTTTCTGTTCCATCATACAGACTGGAAGTAACGTGCTGAAAATCGAACTCCAGGCTAAATGTCTGGAGGCTAAAAGCTTCACTCGTAAACTGTGGGCTGTTGTCCGTTATGACCACTTCAGGAAGTCTGAATCGTGTCAATATTGCTTTAAGCTCAATGACAACTTGTTCGGCTGTGGTGTTAAGTAAGTAGAGGATTTCCAAATACCTGGAATAATAATCCGAGAGTACAATATAATATTTCCCTTTGTGCTCACACAGATCAGTGCTTAGGCGCTGCCGTGGTCTGTAAGGAAGGGGTGTGTGACACAGCAGCTCTTTTCTTAGTGTCCTTTTATGCTTGCAGCAGAATTTATACCTTTCAATTTTCTGTTCTAATTCCGATTACAGTCCTGGCCACCACACGGATGTCTGTGCTCTCTCTCTGCATTTGGTCAAGCCCTGGTGCCCTTCGTGTATTCGTTCTAGAATTTCCCATCGTAGGGACTCTGGAATGATGATACCAATTGAGCAAGCTGTCAGTCTCAGACAATTTGCTACTGAATGCATGAAAGTCTCTTATCTAGGGGTGTACCTCTCAAGCGTGTGCAGGCCATCCTGTTCTAAATAGTTGTTTTACTCTCCGCGCGTTGCCTCACGAATTGCATTTATTTTACTTTGGGATATGGGAAGATTTCCCACAATAGCGCTAACATAGCAGCTTACATCTGCTTCGATAATGCTGCCCATGGTGCCGCTTTGTGGGCCCTGTGATAAGGTGTTCGCTACTACAAGTGTTTTACCTGGGGCGTACTCTGCTGTCACACTGAATCTCATTATTCTGAATAAAAGTCTCTGGCATCTAATCGGCACATTGTCCAAATCTTTGCTGTTTATCAACGGGACTAGCAGCTTGTGATCAGTGATGAGTTTGAAATGCTTCATCCCGCTCAGGTATTTGTTGAAATGTTCGCATACCCAGACCCCCGCAAAAAACTCGCATGCCGCGGTGGTCAGTGTTCGCGAGCAGTATGCAACCGGTTTCCAAGTAGCTTCCATGTTGTTGGAGGTGTACCTCCCCAAGCAGATACTGCTGTCATTTTCTCTGCGTCGTAAAATGACAACACCGTTTAAGACATGAGAGCTTCCTTTAAATGACTAAATGCTTGCTCCTGTGCTGAGTCCCATGTCCACGCCATTTTTGTTCGGAGGAGTTCATATAATGGACCTCCAAGAGTTGCCAGATGCCATATAATTGATGCCATATAATTGATCATCCCCAGCACTCTCTTTAGTTTTTGCAAGTTCTTTAAGGCTTTGAGTTCTGCAATGGCTTTGACTCTGGGTCTCTGGGTCTGCCCTGACTCCATTCTCATAGACTACCTGACCCAGGAAACGCAGCTAATTTTGTTTAATTTTAGTCCTGCTAGTTATATTGTTTCCATTACAACCTTCAGTCATGTGTTCCTGCATAGATGCTCCATATACAATCACATCTGCACATGTACACCTCTATTCCCTCTAAGCCTGTCAGCAGCTCTTGCATTTTCCGCTAAAAGATCTCAGGTGCGATGCTGATGCCAAAAGGAAGTCTTTCAAAACAATAACTAACAAATGCCGTGATGAAAGTCATTAACCGGCTGCTCTCGGGGTACAACAGTATTTGTCAAAAGCCACTTGCAGCATCTAATGATGTGAACACTTTTGTACCTGTTAGTTTCACAAGAATCTTGTCTGTCATCGGCAGCATGAATCATTCTCTATAGATATTTTCATTCAGTTTCTTTAAATCCACGCATATGCACACCTGTACTTTGGGTTTAATGACAGGCACCATATGTGCGCACCAATCTGCCTGGGTGACTTTCTCAATCACTCCGTTCGCTTCCATCTTTCCCATCTTTCCCATCTTTCCTTTATTCATAGAATTAGGAAAGGGCCATATTAACAGCATACGGTTCTGCTCCTTCTTTTAGTAGTATTTTTACTGGCTAGTCTTTAGTATTCTGTGGTCCCTGAAGCCTGTGCCGACCTCTTCTATTTGTTTGACCAGGCCCATTTCATTCACGGCTCTTCCGCAGAGGAGGTTATTTACTATTGGCCCCTTCACAACGTACATGGTGAGTTCATACTGTTTTGCCTTATATCTTATGCTGCTTCTAAATTGTCCCATGCAATTTAGTACCCCACCTGGACTATTTAGTATAACATTGGTTTCTCGTTTCGTTTGCAGGTTTTTGAATGTCCTTTCACTAATTACTGTCACTTCACGTCCAGTGTCAGACTGACAGTCCATGTTTCTACCACTGCCTCTCCTAGTCTAATGTACAGATCCGAGGTAAAACTAGTCTGTTTCTCTTTCCTCTCTCATGACTTCCACAAGATCTACATTAGTTCATTGCAATTTATTTCATTAGTGTTGAAGTTTGTGTGGTAGTCTTTGTGGAAATACATGTTATGAATGGATAACCATTTATTCTACTTCACCACTTTCATGTGTGGTATCAAAATGATCCGCAATTTATTTCCTGAATAATGATGCACAATGCATAGCCATAGTGTTCGTCATATTGATTCTGCAATAATTTCATGTTTTCGGTATGAATGGGGGCATACTGCCATAACTATGTAAATCAAAGTCGCGAGGAGAAACAAAGAGACTTTCTCCCGCTTACCAGTGGTCCCTTGGCATTGGCCAGTTGACCTAAAAGAGGCGTGGCAGCCTTTAAGACCGAAGTGCACCAGACATTATTTGCTCACAATATTGGAACCGATCCAACCTTTGTGGGACCTGCCCCTTCTTCAGGACAGACTTTCCGGAACCTTGCTTTGGCAGTCTTCGACAGCTCCTGAAACTTTGCTCTCTGAACAAACGCGAATTCACCAGGACTTTCTCTTTCACGCACCACGATTCTTGTCGACACAACCGTTTAATACAAGTATCCCATTTAACAGTGCTTAAGCATTACATTTACATTTTGGCATTTAACTGACGTTTTTAACCAAAGCGACTTACAAATATTAGGAGACAATGAACCGACACATCAAAAGAGGCAACAATAGTATGAAGGCATGCTTTCCTAATTTACAATGTTTACAGTGCTAGATAAGTACCTGTAGATGAAAGAAAAAGTTTTTTTTATGATGTCAGGTGTTTGTGGAAGAGGTGTGTTTTTAGCTGTTTCTTAAAGGAGGTGAGGAATGTAGCAGATTGGATTGCGTTAGGGAGATTATTCCACAAGCAGGGAACAGAGAGAGATTTAGTGCTCTTCTGTGAGGGTACCACCAGTCAACGTTCATTTGCTGAGCGCAGGGTTCTGGATGGGTTGTAGATGTGTAAGAGAGAGTCAAAGTATGAGGGTGCAGAGTTTGTGATGGTTTTAAATGTCAGCATTAAGGATTTTAATTTAATGCGGGCAGCAACCGGTAGCCAATGGAGAGAGATGAAAAGAGGTGTGACGTGTGCTCTTTTGGGTTCCTGGAAAACAAGTCTTGCTGCTGCGTTCTGTATCATCTGAAGTGGTTTGATTGCTCGTGCAGGAAGACCAGCCAGGAGAGCATTCCAATAGTCCAGTCTAGAAATTACCAGGGATTGAACTAGCAGTTGGGCGGCGTGTTCTGTGAGATATGACCTGATCTTCCTGATGTTGTAAAGTGCATATCTACAGGACCGTGATATCCTTGCGATGTGTTCAGTAAAGGACTGGTCATTGAAGATTACACCTAGGTTTCTTACTGATTTGGATGGTTCAATGGTTGTGTTGCCAATTTGAATTGTGAGGTTGTGTTGCGTTGTAGGAGAGGCCGGAAGTACCAGGAGTTAATAATGTGTGTGAGTGATGGCGTGACTGTGCTAGAGATGGATTGAAGCAGATGGGAGGGGATTGGATCGAGTGGGCAGGTGGTGGGGTGGCTGGAGAGAAGTTTGGTAACTTCAGGGTCGGTTAGATTGGAGAAAGAGGAAAAAGTCAAGCTGGGTGTGACGTGTGTGTGTGACCTTTGTGATGTAATAGGATGTCTTTGCCGTGTGGACTGCAGCGGAGATGGATGAAAGTAGTGAATGGTATTCACAGGGTCGGTCAGTGTTTGGTCCGATGTTCTCGCAGGACGTCTGAAAGCCAAGGGCAGGAAGGGGAGGCACGAGTCGGTCTGGAGGATAGAGTGCAGAGGTTGTCTAGACAGGATGTTAGTGTTGAACAGAGGGTGTCCGTGGCTGTACTGGTATCCAGAGATGAGAGGTTGGAAGGGAGAGAGGATGACACCGCAACAGAGAGTGTGCTGGGGGAAAGAGAGCGGAGGTTGCGGGTGAAAAACTTGTTGCATCTTTCCCAAAAAGACTCATGGCTGTATTAGATCAAAAGGGTGCTTCTACTAAATACTGAGCAAAGTGTCTGAATAATTCAATACTACTGATTATTTTTTTCTCAGTTTTTCTTTTTTAATAAATCTGCAAAAGTGTCAACAATTCTGTGTTTTTCTGTCAATATGGGGTGCTGTGTGTACATTGATGAGGGAAAAAAATGAACTTAAATGATTTTAGCAAATGGCTGCAATATAACAAAGAGTGAAAAATGTAAGGTGGTCTGAATACTTTCCGTACCCACTGTATGTTGATATCGATATTAGATCAATTCATTTCCTCTTTGGCTGTGCTCGAGTCATTACCGTAGTTTAAGAGACGCTTAAATTAGTTTACATGTCGTGTCTGAAAACCACACCCACATCCGTTGTGATAGAAACATTCACATCTAAAATATCAGAAAGAGCTTTATTGCCAAGTTTGTTTTTACACACAAGGAATTTGTCTTGGTGTCAGGATTTTCCAGTACAGAAGTTAACAGTGCAGACATACATATTATTTAAGGCAATATAAAAGAAAACCACTAGCAGTATAGTAAACAAAATTATAAATTAACAATAATAAAGAATAGAGAATAGAATTACAGTGTGCAGATTTGTGGGTGTGCAAAATATGCTATTTACAGTTTATTTAGTTTTTTTTACAGATGTAAAGTCCAGACATTTATTTGTTGTCGTTTAGGTAGAATATGGCTTGGGGAAAAACTGTTCTTGTGTCTGGCCGTTTTGGTGTGCAGTGCTCTGCTCTGCCGGAATGATGGTTGAGCATTTAAAGCAGAAGGGAACTTCACACAGTTCCAAAGATCTGTTAATGTTTTGTGTAAAGATGGGGTCAGTGCAGGCTTTTAGACAAGCAGGTGAAACACCATCAGGACCTGAAGCTTTCTTAGACTTCTGTTTCCTGAAGACCCGGACCACGTCCTTTATACAAACCTTAAGCACAGGTTGGATGGTGGCGGAGGAAGGGTGGTTGCAGAGGCAGGTGAATGTGTGAAGTGCAGAGCAGAGCGGATGGGGGAGATATAGTGGGCTTTTGGGGTTGGGGGGAGATATAGTGGGTTTTATACTAAATTATATAAATATCTCATAGGCTCAAAACTAGGCTCAAAACAGGTCCTTTCAGGTCATGGCCCCTTTGAACAGTATCAAGTTTCATAGCGATACGTTCGTAAAATATTGCATTTTTGGACAAAATTCAAAATGGCCCACACCAGACGGAAGAAACGTACTGCGCGCTTCCAGCTCCAGAGTGAAAGCAGATGCTGTGGATAAAGGTGGAGATAGGGCGATGCCTAACTCTAACCCCTCCGCAAGGTCCATCTGCGACCCCCCACGAGTGCAGCCGCTGAGACCCGGAGTCGTAAGCCCCGCGAGCCTAGTCACCCTCCTCGAAGAGTGTCAAGCGGGTATGAAGCGTGCAAAGCGGGAGAGCCCCGCAATGCACACAGCCAGCCCCCTCAAGAGCTGACCAAGCTAGTTCCACACCTAAACAGTCAACACAAAGATCGTTTGTGTCCTTGCCAGTAATGAAGAGCTGGCAGGGAGGGACACACTGCTTAAAAGACTTGGAAACTTTCATTGTGACCGACACTAACACACGCGCAGCTGGATGCACAGAAGCTGAAGTGTTTGCATGCTGTGTGACCTTAATACTTCCTGGCCCTGATGTCACCAAGCCTGTGACGTTGCGGTTTGTTATTCAAAGGCGTTGGTACACGTGCTTCAGACACATTCACTCCAGAGATTGACAAAAAGCCCGCAAGAATCGGAAGGAAAACTGGGGTCCTCGATCAGAGATGATGTCTTGTGGAATGCCAAAGACTCTAAACACATGGTTTATAACCAATTCAGCAGTTTCTTTAGCGGTGGGTAGTTTGGGCAAGGGAATAAATCGGGTGGCCTTGGAGAATCGATCAACTATGACCATGATAGTGGCGTTGCCTCGTGATAGTGGAAGTCCAGTGATAAAATCCATGGAAAGATGGGACCAAGGTCTATGAGGTATGGAGAGAGGGTGTAATAGCCCCTGAGGAGAACGGTGAGAGATTTTACTTTGGTTGCATGTGGGACATGCGTTTACAAATGTTGTCACATCCTCCTTGATAGTTTGCCACCAAAATCGTCTTTGGAGGAACTCAAGAGTGCGAGAAGCACCCGGATGACACGTGAGACGAGAGGAGTGTCCCCACTGGAGGACCTGGGAGCGGACAACTTTTGGGACAAACAGACAGTGGGTTGGCCCCCCTCCTGGGTCAGGTTCTTGGGCTTGAGCTTGTTTTACTGTATCTTCCAGATTCCACCTGATAGGAGCTATTATCTTGGAACTGGGGATAATTGATGCAACAGAATCTTCCTGTGGAGTGTTAACATATACTCGGGACAAGGCATCCGGTTTTAGGTTCTTAGAGCCGGGGTGGCAGGATAAGATGAACTGGAATCGATTGAAGAATAAGGACCAACGTGCCTGGCGGGAGTTGAGTCGCTTAGCCTGCTGAATATATTCCAAATTTTTGTGGTCTGTGAGTACTTGGAATGGGTGTTTGGCCCCCTCAAGCCAATGCCTCCACTCTTCAAGTGCTAGCTTAACTGCCAGTAACTCTCGATCCCCTACATGATAGTTCCTCTCAGTCGGGGTAAGGCGGTGGGAAAGGAATGCACATGGATGCAGCTTGTTGTCCTCTCCTCTCTGGGATAGCACAGCTCCAACCCCTACATCTGAAGCATCGACCTCCACGACCTCAGGGGACCTGAAGCCAACTCTGCTTCAGGTCCCCAATGAAAGCTGGTTGTGTTCCCCTTGGTGAGGGCAGATAAAGGAGCCACCACAGTACTGAAGTTCAGGATGAACTTGCGATAAAAATTGGCAAAGCCAAGGAAACGCTGTACCTCCTTTACCGACGAAGGGGAGGGCCAATCCACAACAGCTTGAACCTTTTGAGGGTCCATTTGTATTTGACCAGGTTTGATGATGAACCCCAGGAACTGAACTTTGGTCACATGAAACTCACATTTCTCAGGTTTAACATAAAGATGGTTATTAAGAAGGCGTCTGAGAACCTTACTGACGTGTTTTACATGCTCTTGGAGGGAACTCGAGAAGATAAGAATATCATCTAAGTAGACAAACACAAATTGGTTAAGCATGTCTCTGAGAACATCATTGATGAGGGCTTGAAATACTGCAGGGGCATTAGTGAGGCCGATAGTGCCCACTGGGCGTGTTGAAGGCCGTCTTCCATTCATCTCCTTGTCTGATACGCACAAGATAGTAGGCATTGCGCAAGTCAAGCTTAGTGAAGATGGAGGCTTCTTGCAGGATTTCAAAGGCAGTGGTCATTAGTGGCAAGGGACAGCGGTTTCGAATGGTTATCTTATTAAGCCCCCTGTAATCAATACATGGCCGAAGTCCGCCATCCTTCTTCCCAACGAAAAAGAATCCAGCTCCAGCAGGGGAAGTGGATGGTTGGATAATACCTGCCACAAGAGCTTCGTTAATGTATTTGTCCATAGCAGTTCGTTCAGGGGGAGACAAAGAGAATATACGACCTCTGGGGGGACAGGTTCCTGGGAGTAGCTCAATGGCACAGTCATAAGGCCGATGAGGAGGTAAGGAGGTGGCCTTCCTTTTACTGAACACTGCTTTGAGGTGGTGGTACTGAGAAGGGACTGGAGACAGGCCTAGGGGTTCTTGGGACTCGAGAACAGGGTCAGGGGGGTTCTGGGCCAAGCAGGTAGTCTGACAGGTGGGTCCCCAACTGAGAACAGCACCAGTGTACCAGTCAAAGTGTGGATTATGCTGAGCAACTGTGGCAAAGAGTTCTTAAGAAATAGGCGTCTCTGGGTTCATAATGTTTGGCTTGGTTATTCTGTCAGAGCCGGGGCTGGAACTCGGGTCTCTGGCGCAACAGTCTTAATTTCTACCACAGAGCCACAGAAGGTAGTTGAACCCAATAGTCAGAAGCTTTCTTAACTTCACTCAGAAGAGTTTATTTAACAAAAAAAGTAAAAGAGAACAAAAATCCTTTGTTAAAAGTAAAGTTACAAAACAGAAAAATCTTTAGTCCAAAAAGGATCAAAAAATACAAAATAGTCTCCAAAGGAACAAAAAAGCAAAATAGTCTTCCAAACAAAAACACAGGGCAAAGACATCAAAAATAATCACAGGATAACAATCCAAAAAGGTTTTCAAAATATAGTTCTTGGAACTTAGAGCAGACTTACGGCAGTAACTTGCTCAGGAACAACAGTAACCAAGCAAAGAAACAAAGGAATTGATCAGCTTAAATACACAGCCCAGAATGAGGCACATGTGAAAACGTCTCAGGTTACGTATACGTACCCTTGTTCCCTGAGAGGGAACGAGACGCTGCGTCAGCGAATGACGCTATGGGAACGCCTTTGCGTGACCGCGTCTGGCTGCACGGTGTGCAAGATTGCCGAATGGCTAGACTGAGCGTCAAGGGCGGGTGGCGTCAGGACCAGGAAGCTATAAAGAGCGTGGAGCGCACACACATTCAGCGTAAAGTGCGAAGCTGCGCCCAGGCATGCAGGGAGTATGGCGGAAGGCGGCGGCGCCTATCCATTCAGGGAAAAGCGTTACATCACGAACCTGAGCGTTCCCTTTCAAGGACGAGGCGCTGCGTCAGCCGCGTATGGGACGCCAATCCCAGCGTCGCCCGTCGAGCAAGTCCCTGCCCCGTAGAGCACAATAAGAGGAACTACTCGATAGAGACCCTGGCTCGCATAAGCCAGAGCGCCATAAAGTTGAGTGAGATTTCCTTGGCGTTTACAGACTCGAGTGGGCAGATATGCTGGACCTCAGTCCTGATACAAGAACATACAGTACACGCCAGATTCACTGGCGGTAGCCTAAGCCGAAGCATGGGCCACCCACTGCGATAAGTCACCAGGGCCCCACTGGGCCCCGGAAAGTTGCAAAGGCAGAAACCCAGTGCAGCTGGCTGAGAGCCAGAACATAAAGCTGGAAACAACTGCTCAGACTTTCTCCAAGGGGAGCCCCTCAGGGCCGGAGGTGCATGGGAACCTCAGTGCTGGGGTCCTGGACCCTCGAGCCAGGCCCCAAAGAGGCTTTCAAGACCTGGTCGCCAAAAGTCAAATAAATAGAATACACAGAGATTTTCTGGCTGTCATTATGAAAACCCCCTCAGGCTGCAGAACATGGGTACCTGGCGTAAGCCAGGTCCAGGATTACAAAACCCAGAACATGGCTGGGGACCAGCCCGGCCGCATTACACCACATCTTCGCCTAGCCCCTGACCGTAAGGCCTTAGAGGCCGATAGTTGAGTGAGCCTTGACAGACAGTGGAGACTGCTGTCCAGAGGCTCTCTTCAGCCAGTGAGATAGCCTCGACTATCCACCTGCTAAGAGATTGTTTGGTCGCCGGCACCCCAGTGCTGGGAGGACCAAAACATACAAACCTGCCGACTTTCTCAAAGGGAGCAGTTCCGTGAGCAGATCCCAGTGCTCGGGACTGGACCGGCGAAAGATTAACTTTCACCTGGTCCGAATCCTGGAAGGGAGGAGGACAGAAGGCCTCTGGCGTATAACCACATTGGTGGGTACTTCGGTACATAACCCTCTTTAGGGTACAGAAAAGCCTGGACCATGCCTGGGGAAAAAGCCAGGCAGGAAGGAGAGACGAGAGAGCTTGGAGATCACCAACTCTCTTCAGGGGAAGATACTGCCAGCAAGAACACGGTCTTGAGGGTCAGAAATGTGACTAAAACGGCCTCAATGGGTAACTGGCCACCGACAACCCTTGAAGTAGTAACACCAGGAAGAGAAGACTTCCCATTTCAAGGCGTACAGCTTCCTCGTGGAGGGAGCCCTGGATTGCAAGATGGTTGCTACAACCTTGGTCGAGAGACCCGAGCCGACGAAGCCCCCTCAGGGGCCAGACCCACAGTTTCCACATCTCTGGGCAAGGGTGCAGGACAGTGCTTTGCTCCTGAGACAGAAGGTCTTTCCTGAGCGGCAGCCTCAGCGGGTGTGCCGTCGGGGTGCTATCGGTCCGAGAACCTATCGGGTCCGGAGTGCCACCAGTAACAGTGCTCTCTGTGCTGCACCCTGTTCCAGGACTCCGGAGGTGCGGGGAAACGTAGCCTCGGCCCGCGGATGTGCGAGAGCCAGCCCCAGAGGGGCTGGAGGTACTAGGGAGAACCATAAAAAGGACAGTCGTCGTCTCCTGAGGCGCAAACAGGTCCACTTGTGCTGGGAGAAAGGTATCCCAGATCAGATTCACCACCTCGGGGTGAAGTCTCCATTCCCCTGGCCTCGGCCCCTGCCTCGACAGGGCGTCCGCTCCCACATTTAACCGTCTCCATCACATCTCCATCTCCATCGGCTAAGTCCATCTGCGATCCCCATGACGGAAGCCGCTGCCCTGCCTCGGCAGGACCGGCGCCGCCATGAGAACCGCCAGGCTGGGCATGTTTATTTGCACATACCAGCCCGAGAGGAGAGAAGTCGCGAGGAGGAGAGCTTCACAATGCACACAGTCGGCGCTCTCAAGCGCCGACCGGGCATGATCCACCCCCAAACAAACAACACAAAACTCGTGAGAATCCCCACTCGTTATAAAGCGAGCACATGGGGGAACACACGGTTTGAAAGACATATTTTATAAACTTTCTTTCTCTCACACACTCAGTTAATGGCGTTTTCGAGCGCCCTAAACATTCAACAAACACACACACGTGCAGCTGAAGGCACAAAAGCTGAATGTGTGTGCGTTCCACGCTCTTTTATAGCTTCCTGGTCCTGACGTCACCCGCCCTTGACGTTCAGTCTAGCCATTCGGCAATCTTGCACGTGATGCTTCAGGCGGTCCGCGCAAAGCGTTCCCATAGCGTCATTCGCTGACGCAGCGTTGAGTTCCCTTGAAAGGGAACAATAGCACTGATTATCAAAGGCACAGATAAACGAGAGGGTACCATGGGGACCTCTAGTGGCCAAAATAAACATTACAAAACAAAAACTGACAATATTGATGGCTTTGTCCTTTTTATACCCTGCATGTATCCTGAAACTTGGAAATACTGAAATAATATTTCATAATTTGATATATTTTTGGAATATATTTCAAGAATTCCTTTGAATATGTTTCACTTAAAGGGATAGTTCACCCAAACATAAAAAAATATTTTATTATTTACTCACTCTTATGTCATGTCAAACCTGTATGACTTGCTTCAGCCGAACACAGAAGAAGATATTTTGCTAAACGCTGGTTACTGGCACCCACTCACTTTCATAGTATAGACAACTAGGTACAAAGAAAGTCAACGGGTGCTGGTAACCAGTTTTTGGCAAAATATCTTTTTTTGTGTTCCACAAAAGAAAGAATCATATACAGGGTTTGAATGACATAAGGGTAAAAAAATTATAACATAATTTTTATTTTTGGGTGAACTATCCCTTTAAGTCCAGATTTTTACTCAGCATTTTCCATTCTTGGCTGTTTGTGGGTTTAAAAATTAGCCATGGTTTTACAGTAGTAAGAATGTATTTACCATGCTTTTTGACGCATTGATTACTATTAAAAGAAACAGATGATTTTTGGTACCACAGTAACCATGGTCTATTGGTTGTAGTAAAACCATGGTTATTTTCGTAAGAGTCTAGCAGATTTAATAAAGTGTTCATGACACATAATGTTGACAAATATGTTAAACACTCTCCAAATGTTTTAAGGAAAACAATAGAATAATACAATAATAATTATTGTCTGGTCATTTGCTGTATGAAGCAAAACATGTCTGTTTTGATCTCATGTACAGCTAAATGTAAGACTAAAAGAAAACGAATAAACTTCAACTTAAGCTCTATGTTGGATGCAACAAAATTAACCCGGAAATAAAGTGAGCACAAAAAGGTGGAACAACTGCAAATGCAGAGGCGGAAAGAGTTGATATGCGCAGTGCAAATAAGTTTCAGTCCCTTCAGGGAGATCTGCGAGGACGTGGTGTTCAAAGAGTTGAAACAAACATCGATTTACGAATCGCAGGATTTATAAATAGAAGACACGCACGAAATGGAACGTATAATAAAAGCGAGTTTTTAATATTTTAGAGTTGGGTCGGTATGGGTATTTAAATTTTCCTGTCATTGTTTTTATGCAATTCTATTATATTTTATAAGAATAATTGCTTCTACTCATTGATCGGGACAATCTGAAAAAGCCTAACTTTGTTGACGTTTTGAAAAAGTGCTTTAAGACAACACCCTCTGACTGATATTTGTACCGAAACCATCCAATGGATACTTTTTTATTCACTGTTTCTAAATGACTTCCGATGCTGTTCACTGATCTCACAGCGCTGGATATATAAAGCTAAGGGGATTATTATCTAGGCCCACCACTAGTAATTAAAATCATTTTCTTCGTTTTGAATTCTTCAAAAATGACCATTAAACTCGACTTCGAAGAATGTCTGAAAGACTCTCCACGATTCAGGTGAGCTAGGCTATTACATAGTGGTTTATTGTCAATATCTTATAATTATTTTGTTTTTTTTAAAACTGACTAGTCTAGATGTATTTAACCACACCAAATGGTGTAATGAACACATTACAAAATAATATACATGCATACGTTGCATTCCACTGTTCTTGGGGTTACAGGGTTCATTTTAAAAATTAGGGTCAGGGTGTGCTAGAATAAACCCGGTCTCAGATCGGTATGAAATACAGACATAAAGGTTAGTGTGCTGCATATATCTCTCTGGCACTGGAAATAATTTTCTTCAGTCCATAAGAATGAATAAAAAGGTGATAAGTAGGCTATACATTGAGATGGTTCACATGATGACATTTTTTCATGAAATCACATTTCATTTCATTTTTTTCCTTTTTATACATTAGAGGATTAAGTAATGCTATTTATTACAGGATTTGTCTTCACTGTATAGTTTCAGGGATTTCTTTCTTTTCAAACCATATGTTGGGCCATTCTTGGTCTACAGATACAGAGAGCAACTGAGAAAGGAAGTCAATGCACAGAGCGAGCAAGTTGCAGGAGGTCCACAAGATAAACAGTGTTGAGCCCTAGTTTACTTCAGACCAGAGCTGCCTCCAGTTGCTAAGTAATGACTGAAGAATAGTGGCGAGCAGGAAGTGAGACAAGCGATACTGAAATGACAAACAGGAGACAGGAAGTGTGTTTCATGGGTGCATTGCTATTGAAACTTAGAAAGTTTTTCTCTAACACAGACATTCTTGCACTGACAAGTATATACATTCATTATGAATACACATCTATGTAAGCACATTACTTAGATATCATATATATTCCTCACATATCAAATATATTCCTCACTCCTGCATTATAACTTAAAAAAAATATTAGCCCTTTTGTCTTTTTTAACGTAATGTCATGTCTCTCAGTCACCTGTTCTCTGGAAATGAGAGAATATGAGTTCGTAAAGTTAGAGAATATAATCTGTACTGTATGTTTAAAAAAGAGAAAACCACAAAGAACCAAGTTGTGTTTGCTGAGAGAGTGACTTCCAAAAAGACAGATCAGAAGATACTGACTCACTGTTGCAAGCATGCATTTTAGTATATATTTTATTTGGCATACACACACACACACACACATATTAACTATTTTATTGTACTATTAATTTAGTTTTCCTATTAATTTAGTTTTTAAATTAATAGTTTTATAATAAATTAATGCTTGTGTTGTTATGTTTTAACAGGGCAGAAATTGAGAAAGTGGAGGTAAATGTTAATGACCTGGAGACGAGACTTGAGAAGGTGAGATGCAACGTCAGTAGAAGATGCTGAGAGACTCACATAATTATGTTCTGTTGCTGCAGGTTTTATTAAATCAACCTAGAAAGGTTCAATTACCTATTTAAAAATGAGGTTGTTGTTACTGTTCCCCTGCCACGTCTCTCCAGCTCTTGTCAATTTTGTGAAAAGATGTGGTGTAATGCCTTGCTCTGAGAGGAACAACAAAGAGGAATTACCAATTGAAAAGCTGTTGACCACAAACACTAACAATTTCCCTTGAATAAATTACACCAGCTTGTCTCACACCACAGAGCTCCTTTTTATGTTTTTCCAATGTGCTTCTACAAATTTAGTTTATGTGTGTTGAGGATTACATTTTGTTTGTTATGTATTGTGTAGTTGGTGAAACAATGCCACACTATGCTGGAGACAGGTCGAGTGTATTGTCAAAACAGTAAAAGCTTTGTAAATGGCCTGAAAGAGCTGGGGCATCACTGTTCTGAGGACAAAACTATAGGGGTGAGTGTCTTAACAAATTTGTAACTGCAAGAATTACGTAGCACACACAAAAAAGTGTTGATAACTTAAGATTATATAGGAACATATGATTACCTATAACAGTGTCAAAATAAGAGCAAAGTGACTTTAATGGTCAAAGGACATTGTTGTGCCTTGACATTATGATGATGTAGGAAGTGCAGTAACAATAACAAATTACTGTAACATTTATATTATAATATTTAATTTGAACATTTAAACCGGTTCCATTAGAAAAACAGCAAATGTTTGATACAACAGTAAAAATAGTTTTGCTCTTAACAGAAGCTTTAATAGAGATTGTCCTTCTCTTAGGAGTGTTTGGAAAAGTTTTCCAAAAAACTTTCAGGCATCCTTAGTGCTCAAGAGGTAAGTCTTTTACTGGTCTTTTTACTGGTACTAACAGCAAACTAAAATGCCAAGATTTTGTATGGATGTTGTTCTTCAATCCACCCTTACTTATGGCTTGTCTCCCACTGTTCTGTGAATTCTGTTTCTTTTAACAGGAGGTGATTGAAACCACACAGAAGTCTGTCAAGTTGAAACTACAGAATTTTGTGAAAGAGTAATTTGAGTTGTTTTCCTCTTGAATAAGATTTACTAAGGTTCTTCTTTGAACCAATTAACCAGTAAAATTATGGATTTAGGGTTAGAATAAAGCATACATAAAAATGTATATTCAGAATAGTTGCCACTACAATTACTATTAGAAGTAAGCGGTACGGTTTCCTTTCTTAACATTTTTCTCAATCCTGCTGTAAGGGATGTGAAACGTTTTAAAGATACACGGAAGGAGTTTGAGCGTAGCAGTGAGAACCTGGAGGCAGCACTGTCCAGGAATGCTCAGGCACCACGGGGTAAACTGCATGAAGTGGAAGAGGCCAGCAATAGCCTGGTAAATGCGCAGAGAGCTTTTAGATCAGGGGCACTGGACTATGTACTACAGGTAAAAATATACACCCATATGCTGACTCTTGCTTTTTACACAAGCACACACAGTTTTACCTGCAAGGACACAAAAACAAAAGCATACACATGGGCTAAAATGAAAACATGTTTTTGTACACCTGGATAAACAAACTTTTGGATAAACAAACAAAACGATAAACAAACTATTGTTTATTACAAACTATTGTTACTACAAACTAAACAAACCATTGTTACTATTGGATAAACAAACAAAAGTCAAATAAGACTGTTTTGTAGCATTACTTATTCATATTCATGATTCATATTATTCTCATTTCTAAATTGGAACAAATAAAAATGTCTGCTAAACGAGTATACATAACTGTGCAGAACGGCTATACAATGATAAGCATGTATTTTAAAAATAATAATTCTTTAAAGTAATTCTTTATAGGACTTTGATGTGTTACGTTATACACAACAGTCTGGATTAGAGCAACATTCTCCTTTTATATGCTCACATCCTAAAAACACCAGCAGCTGTTTCTCTTCTGTTTCTTTTGCAGATTTTACCCTCTGATTGTTCCTTATCTCTCCCCTATCTAGATTAATGTCATTGAGTCAAAGAAGAAGACTGAAATTCTATTTGCGGTATGTGTCCTAATACAGAATACTATGATATAGGCATGGAGATCCATGCTAATAATGGAAATCACATGGAAACTAATAGTCACTTGTGTTCATTGTCTTTGTCAGATGCTATCTCTAATGGAGGCCCAGGCACTGTTTTTCCAGCAGGGTTACCAGTCGCTTACAGAACTGGAAAACTATCGCAAGCAGTTAAGTGACGAGGTAAGAAATCGGTCTAGATACACAACCCACTGGATGTATATGTATGCAAATTGCTTGGGCTCATGGACAGGAAGGAAAGTCAAATTGGAAAGTATCAAGCAGGATGACTGATTCAGAGAATATCATGGCACATTGAGGGATCACATGATGGCCTATCATGACAGGATGTTGTCTGCCAGAAAGAGCAATAACAGAAAACAGTCTGTCACATGCTGATTTGTGTGTGCTAGCACATACTTTTGAGCAGAGCAGTAAAACGTTTTGTAAAACGTTTTTGCATAAGACTTTTAAACAGTAATAACACCAGTTTGTGGGCTTAATTTAATTAATATCTTCTTAGACTATTGTGCATGGTCTTTTCATTCAACTGAAAAATTTAGATTACTTATTCTAATGTTATATTATATGATATAAATAAGCACTCTAATATCGTAACATCAGAGTTCTGTAACCTACAGTAATTGTGCATGGTTGTCAATTTATATATTTTCAAGACAGCAGCTTTTGTTTTTAAGTAGTTACTTGATGATACTGTGGAACATAAAGTTGTGTAAATGTAGACGTTTCAGACAGGAAACATACTCACCTTCCACTGGCCTGCGAAAACCACAAAATCTGCTTACAACTTCCTGAAAGCACAGGAAATGGTAAAAAGCTAAGCAATGCAAATGTTGAGAGATGGGAAGAGCAATGGGGTTCTTAAGAATGATATTGGCCTACGCTACAGTATGGAGAAAAAGAACATGGAAATGTTTTCAGGACATAAATGAATAAATGAAGGGTTTTTAAAAAAGGTACAATGACAGAACCAGGGAAACAGACAAATGTGTTTAATAGAGAAGGAGAGCTAACAAGAAAGTCAGTGGATGAAAACTAATGAAGGTGGAGATAGAGGTGATGGTCTTGACCTCTTGATATAGGTCAGGTAGTTAAGCGAGTACCAGCATGTCTTACAGTTAAGCCTTGAGTGACATGCACTTTGACACTCCTCTGACTGTGGTCCAAAAACCTGCCACATGTCATGTATCATTGCAAGTTCTACAAGTCTCTTGGACCAGTGCTTTAAACCCAACAGGAAGTCAGCTATTTTGTGGTTTTTGTGCAGTTTTTGCCATTTCCAGGTGTCGTTCTTTAACAAACTCTTGACTAGAGTTTTAAGATAAGATCAGCATCGTATTTGGTCACTTTCCATTGGTAAATTGTGAAGATCTTGACTTTTTGTTGATGGACGTGTCCATGGTGGCCTGTCAAATTTCTGTTTCTATGAAACAGGAAGTTGTTGTAATTTAGGCATACAATGTCTAATTGGCCCCAAACCTAACATGTTTGTTAAGAGTCCTGGACTGAACACATCTACATGCCAGTATTAAATTGTGGTTATAGTGCCACCAGGCTGGCAACAGGAAGTGACATGTTTTACAATGTTATGCATTTCTAGCAACATCCTAAAATTTGCCAGCGAGTGTTAAACTTACTGGCAACACGGTAGAAACACGTTACACATGTTAGCAACACTTAGCTAATTGTTAATATATGTTATTAATGGCTTAAAGAGGAAGTTGATCTAACGCAAACATGCAAACATATTAAATTATGCCATAAAGTACCAAATATGCTAAAAATATGTTAAATCATGCCATTAACACCACAAAACAGGAAGTTAATGTACCTCTGCCAAAAAATGTCCAATCTGCAACCTTCACATCTTAGATAAAAATTATGGCCCTAATCATATCTAAAGGTCAACATTTAGATATAGTCATAGCGCCACTTGCTGGCAGCAGGAATTTTTGGGCATATAAATGACTTTAACATATTTCTCATGTATTTACTGTCCGAAATGCATATTGCTCGATGTGCACTGCTTTCTTAAAGGCACTGGGTGGCAGTTCCCCAGGTGCGAGGTCCCTTTCATCGCTGCTTGCATCTTTAATTTTGTTTATGTGTTTTGTATTGTTTTTTCATTAAAGCATTCATGAAATTTGATAAAAAATTAATGGTGTATTTGAACATGATTTATTCTTTTTGAAATATGCGTGTCAGATTTTGACATACATTATAAAATAAGATGTATTTGTGCTTTCTCTCCCTCTCTTCAGTACACTCAACTGGTCCTGAATTCTGCAAGAGAGAAAAGGGACATGGAGCAAAGACATGCTGCTGTGAAAAAAAAGGTAGTCACATGCACACAGTTGTAAACCAAGAAAATGTCCCTGGGAGGTCAAAAATCTTTGGTATTACTAACTTTGTGGGAACATTTGGTACCCATAGTCACATTTACATTTAGCAGACGCTTTTATCCAAAGCGACTTACACATACTTAGGAGATTAAAAATACATCAAAAGGAGGCAACAAATGCACAAAGAATTTTGTTTTGCTTTAGTAAATGCTTTAGTAAGTTACCAAGTTTCATAGCGCTAGATGATACCTGTAGGGGAGAGAGGAGAGTTAGTGTTTTTTTTACTATAGAGAAAGTGGTTGGGATGTTTCTGTTTAGTATTTACGGAAAATATTTTGGTAACACTTTCTATAAAGCCTGTATTTATAGTGCATTATAAGAGCATTTGTTATGCATTATAATGCAGACATAATGCCTTAAAAAACCTTATAAAAACCTTATAACATGTTGTATCATCTTATAAACAATCATAACATTAGTTACAATGCATTATAATACTTACCTATTAGCGGTTATAACTTTTAAGAGTATGATGATTTATAAAACATGGTGAACTTCACATAGTTACCATAGTTATAATGTATTATAAGTCTTATTTCTTGACAGTGCATAATATCTTACTACATACCTTATAAATGTTCTGTTACTGCTTTAAGTAAAGTGACAAATGCAAACCCTTCTTACGAATATCTAAAAGCTCTCTTATGAATATCTAAAAGATTATAATACGATCATAATGTTTTATAAGTGGTTTTTGTTGGCTTTAAGTAAAGTAACAAAGGCTATGTTGTCTTATAAATTGCTATAAGATATTATGTAGTGGTTATAAGACATTAAACTCAAGATAAAATGAAAGCTGTGTGGTGCAAAGGAACAATACATTCACATATTCATCATTTATTTATTCAGAAAAAAACCTACATTTACAAGGTTTTGTAAAATGTGAAACCTACCCGCATGAAAACAACTGTATTATAGTACTTAGTACTTAGTACAGTACACAAACACATATTATCGCTAAAAAAGTCACGTAATACGTAGTACGTAACACTTTAAAACATATCCAACTTAAAGCAGCACTGTGTGCACACCTCTTGGCTTATGACATTACAGTACAGCGAGCAATACAGTACAGAGTACAGAGCAATTCGAAAGCATATGAACAGCTCTCGCGGTATTTGATATCATATGCTGATCAGTCTGCACAGCGCCGCTTTAAGTCAAGTATACCTACATGTATTGGTTCTGGTGAGTCACGATACATGCCAGAAGCAATGAGATTTTAATCTTTTCTGATCTACGTGCTGCTCTCATTTTTTTTATTTTAATGCCACATTAACATGAGGTATGATACTTTTTTACATACACAAGTTGTTCCTGAGAGAAAGAAAACAACAAAAAGCATTTCTACATTTTACATAAAGTTAAATGTTTTAGCGCTTTTTTGTTTTCCGATTGTTCCAAAGATGTGATATATGTTTTAAAGTCATTAATAAAATGTGAAAAATTTGGTTTACAAAGAGCTCATTTTGTTTTATGTATATGGTATTTCCCTAATACAATAAAAACTGCATAATGTATTGCACATTACTTTCCAGATGATTTTTCTTAACATAACAAAACACATCAAATACACTAATTTCCACCAAAAGGTCAAATTTTTTTGCTAATGTAATTTTCTTTTTAAAAACTCTTTCCAAAATATTCTTGAGTATATACAATGATAAAACAGATGTAAAATGTTTTTTTTACCTGACCACAAAATTCACAACTATAAAGAATGTTAAGTTTAAACCTTTCTAAAACATGCTTAACAGGATAAATTCTGTAAGACACCTCCCTAATCTGTAATTTTGTGAGACACCTCCCTACTTTTATTACTGACACAAAACTTATATTGTACTTTCCATGCTTTTTTCCAATCCATAATACCAAACAAAGAAGACCAAAAATATCTTGCTGCAGGAAAAGAAACAGGGCACAGGGCATTTCTTATAGTGTTATTACTACAATTTTGTTTTAAAATATTACAATTACCAATGTATATTTTCCACAAAAATCTTTTATATTGATATCCATTAAATTGGAATTTCTTAAAAGAAACACCACAGTATTTGGAATTGCATCAAAAACAATAGCAAAGTTTCTTGGTTTAACTGGTAATTAATTTTTTTCTAGAAATTCACACAATAAACAAAATATGACAATAAATACTCATTAGAGTTTAACAACTGCTTTACCAAAATAACCCCTTTATTGTACCAAGTATGATAGAACAGTGGTTTGTTTTTAAATAAGATGTTTTTGTTATTCCAAATGCAATAGCTGTGATAGATTGTGTTTATATATCAAATTCCATGCTAACAATGCCTGTCTGTGGAAACCAGCCAACTTCACAGGAATTTTACCTACAGAAAAATACACTGTAGGTAAATACACTGTAAAATACACAAATGACACCAGTAGTATTAAATATATGATTAGGAATCACATTCCAGATACTGTCTCATTTAATGTTTAAAGTGCTATTAAGTGTACTATAATCCAAAACCTCTAGTTCCCCTTGCTCTTTAGTGTTACATATGACCCCTTTTTTTAGATAATGCCTCATAAACCTCATAATCACCGGTCTTGGATTAACTCTTTTACCACCATCCAAGGTTTTTTGTTTACCAAGACGATTAACCACATCCATGGAATACGTTATAATAGGCTTGTCTGTGTCCGAAACCACTGCTTTACATACTTTCACGACTCCCGTTTTCACATTCTCATTAGATTGTTCAGACCATCTCCGGCTGTAGCGTTCCTGATCCTCAATTTTCACATTCATTTCCTTGATCTTTCTCTCTAGGAATGCATTTGTATTTTTCAGTACATCATTGTGCACTGAAGTAAGAGTTTTTCCTAAAGCCTCTATGTTAGACGAATTCTCTTTCACCATTCTTTCAATCTGATCAGATCTCTCGTTAATCTTTTCAGAAAGAATTCGGATGATATTTTCTTGCACATGTTCAAGTTTAAAGTTCAAGTTTATTTGTATAGCGCTTTAACAATGTAGCACTGTTTCAAAGCAGCTTTACAGCAGAATAAACAGAATGACAAGCAGGGAAATATGAAAGCTAATTTAATAACTAATATCTAATATCAGCAGTCTCCTAGTGAGCACTCCAACACGGCGATGGTGGCAAGTAACCCAAACTCCATTAATGAATGTATATATATACCAACCTTATATGGAGAAAAAAACCTTGGGAGAACCTTCACTCACTTCACTCAAAGAGAGCTCGCTGGCAGACTGGCCGACAAAGACCACTTATAAATTATTATGATGACATTATAAAGCTTTTATATATTTATAAGAAGGGTTTGCATTGTCACTTTACTTAAGGCAGTAAAAGAACATTTATAAGGTTATGTAGTAAGTTATTATGCACTGTCAAAAAATAAGAGTTATAATACATTATAACTGTGGTAATGATGTAAAGTTCACCAAGTTTTATAAATCATCATTCTCTTTAAAGTTATAACCACTAATAGACAAGTATTATGTTATGATTATTTATAAGATGATACAACATGTTATAAGGTTTTTTATAAGGCATTATGCCTGCATTATAATGCATTACAAATGCTCTTATAATGCACTATAAATACAGGCTTCATAGAAAGTGTTACCAATTTTTTAAAGGTTTTTTAAATGTTTCTTGAAAACTGTGAGGGATGTGGCTGACCGGATTGATTTGACAGGTTATTTAACCAGCAGGGAACAGAGAAGGAGAATAACCTTCTGTAAAAGTACCACCAGTTGGCGCTTATTCACTGAATGCAGGGTTCTGAATGGGTTGTTGGTGAGTAGTAAGGAGTGAAGGTATGAGGGTGCGGAGTTAGTGAGTTAGTTAGTATGCGTGCATTTAAAGATTTGAATTTAACGTGAAATTAACGCAGCAACTAGTATCAAGTGGAAAGAGATAAAAAGAGCGATAAAAAGGTGCTTTTAGGCTCTTGGAAAACAAGCCATTCCCTTGTGGTTTGTTCGGTGAAGGATATCAGGTCATCGAAGATTACACCTAAGTTTCTGACTGTTATGGATGGTGTGATGGTTGTGATGCCTGTGATGCCAGTTTAGATTGTGAGGTTGTGCTACATTGCAGGGAGGGCTGAAAAGATAAGAAGTTCAATCTTCAAAGTTCTGTCTAATCCAAGCCAAGATGCAATGCATGATGCTACCATGTAATCTCTTGGAAAAATCACACAGACAAACACACACACACTTGGATATGTTGTTACGAGTACTCTCCATAGACATAATTATTTTTGCACTGTACAAACTTGTTATGAAAGGGCAGGAAAGGCAAAAAGGCAGCGGATCTAAATGCAGCTTACTGTATTAACATAAACCGAAGACCAGGGAACAGGAACACAGGAACCTCCAAACCTTCATGAAACAAAGACTGACAAGACAGGGACCAGGGAGACACAGACAGGGATAATGGAGATACAGACAGGGAACATTACAAAACAATATATTATTTCTTAAGGGTTTTGGTTTACAAGGACACAAGAAGTGTCTCTTATGAACCATATTTATGTTGTTCTACACATGTTATTACACTATAAAAACCACATATACAAGTACACACACACACACACACACACATTTGTTTTAATACATTGAGGGCACTTTTTATATGTACATTTTCAAAGAAGCATCATTTAGTATGTTTAATAACTAATTTCCAATATGTTGACCACTGACCAGTCCTCAAAATGTAAGTGTTGTAGACACTCATTGATCCCCATAATGTATAGAAGCCTGTACAAACATGCACAGACAAAATAGCATGCATACACACACACACATGCAAATATCTATACACATAGACACAATATATAATATACACAAAGATACTAATATATATATATTTATATCTAAAAGAGGATATATTTTTATGGGCATCCTTAGGACATATTGTATGATGACTCTATTATGGACTTCAGCCCAGATGCATCCAATGGCATTGCAATGGAAGGTTACCTGTACAAAAGAGCCAGCAATGCTTTCAAAACATGGAGCAGGTACAACATGTTTCCAATCTCTATACCTTTCCATTTTAGTGTTTTGTTAAAATAAAATAAAAAAGTTAGTTAAAATGAAAAAGATATACTGTTTAATAATTAAGTGGTCTGTTAAGGTTATGCTTTTAAAGATAAATGAGCTAAATGACTGTAACCATGGTTTCCTGATGGAGAGAACAAAACGTTTGGTTGATGATGACACAAGAGATTTGCTCTCATATCCGATCTGAATTTCAAAAGGCCAATAAATATTGGCGAGTTGAATTTGTATTCCATTATCCAGCCGATACATCAGGGTGTATAAGGAATATAGCATGCTCCTTTCATTCAGGTTTTGTTCTGAGGAGCCTGGGAAGCTATATATATATATATATATATATATATATATATATATATATATATATATATATATATATATATATATATATATATATATATATATATATATATATATATATATATATATATATATATATATATATATATATATATATATATATATATATATATATATATATATATATATATATATATATATAGTTTCTCCTTTTGATCTTTATTTAAATGAAAATCACAAAAATACAACGTTTCATTAAACCAAAATCACATCATGAAAAAAATGCTTGCTTATATTTACCAAGGGGGCCAGTATTTTTGTCCACTGTATATATATATATATGTACTGTATGTATGTATGTATGTATGTATGTATGTATGTATGTATGTATGGAGAAAAGAGACTGAAAGAACCTTAAAAGAACCTAGGCTCACTTAGAGAGTCATTTCTCCTCTGACACATTACAGCTGTAATTAGATAAAGTCTAGAAGTTTTTGATTTACAGCGAGGGCCTGATATTAACACCCACTAAATTTGGGTAGATTTCAGCTGTGACGGGTAAGACATCTACTCCCACTAGACATTTTGGCGAAATAAATATAATTTTTAATTGAAGGGTAATTAAAGTTTAGTTGTAGTTCTTAAAAGTCATGTCAAATAATAAACAATGCGCAATGTGACACTACGAAACTAGAAGCTCCCATGAGCACTCCCTGCACCCAGCGCTTCCTGGCCATACGAAGAGAATGCGTTTACGTTACCATTTTTTTCTATGTAAACGCACTACGGACGGCGTGTTTAACCAAGCACGCGTGTCTCATCTTTTGCAGTGTCGCGCGCATACAAACCTCTTCAACCCCCCAAATATTTACAATATAAACATATAACATGAAGTTTTTATGTAGTTTTAACTTTTTCTCTGAAAGTTATGATAAAAAGAAATGAGGATTCATCCAGTGCAAAAGAGATGATTGACAGCATGATGAGATCGCTTACAATTTTAGGAAATCATAACTATTTAAAACACAGCAGACATAACATGCATGCTTCAATAGTAATAATGTACCTTTTTTGTGTCAATCCATCTACATTTTGGGCATAAACAACAAACTGCCGCTTTAATTCAAATAATCAAGTAATTTTAGCATGCCAGAGTCAACTTTAATAATATAAAATGTATTTTTCCAACAATAAAATTGTAGCCAGTGAAAATGCTGGGTGGCTAGTAACTTTGGGAAACCACTAGCCACTGTGGCTGGTGAGCAAAAAAGTTAATGTCAAGCCCTGTTTACAGCAATGTATGTACTAAATTTAAAGCTGTGCTAAATTTAAGTTGTACAAAAATTTAAAGCTGTGCAGGGTTGAATTTTGATTGGGTCTGGTTTTTATTAGTTGTGAATTTATGATTGTGTTAAGCTGGTTTATGATTAATGTTGGCCGATATGATACAACTGAATTTGGTGGGGTCTGATGATTTTGACTGAATTTAGATTGGGTCTGATTTTTATTAGTTCTGATATAATTAATTGATGTTTATGTTAAGTTGGTTTACAATTAATGTGGCCAATATCATACAGCAGAGGATTGTTTAGGCGGGGGTGACAATAAGGCATACTGTAACTAAATGCAGCTATAACATCAAACTGCTGACAAAAAATACTTAGTAGCATACTGTTTAACATTAGCATTAATGTAGTTGCTAGCATTAGTATTAATGTGTGCATGTTCTCCTGGGGGGTCGCTGCCTCCTTGTCAGATTCAACATCTAGTCTGGGTATGGACTGAATGTAATCTTGATTAGGGAAAGACTGAGAGCAAAATACTATTCCACACCCTTAGATGCAACAAGTGCACTTGATTGTTTTGGGAAGTAGTCCTGGTTGCGGTTGACCTAATTAATGCAGCCTAACAATCCCTTGTTTTGTATTACAAAACTGTTGGACTTATGTGTATGCAATGTTAAAGAGACGGGTCTGAGAGTGTGTCTGACTCCCGTACAGCACTAGGAAGACTGTTCGAAAGTTTAGGTGCTAAATAAAAGAAGGATTAACCACTAGCACTTGATTTTGAAATTCTAGGTATTACCAACAGGCCACAAATGTTTTGGCATGCCCTGACACAAATGTCACAAACCCCAGAGGGTTAAAGGAGGGGTGGCGTGGAGATTCAAATTTCCGTTAAGCTTTTGATATATAAGAGGTTGTGGTATCAGTAATACATCTTTGCAAGTTTTATAGCTTAAAACATCTTAACTTAACTTATTATTAACAAAAGTGTTTATTGAGTTGTTCTCTGGAAGTTGACAAAGTAGAAGTGTCTGGATTTGTAATATCACAGATTCGTTTTCAGTGAATAAAAACATCCTGCAAAGTTTTAAATCTTAAAGTGCAACTGTAAACAAACGTAAATTCCAAAACTTTAACCCATCTGCTTTTTGTGAAAGTAATTATAACAGCAAAAGACTCGTTATGACAGAGAAAACTAAACTTACACTGACAGAGACGCTAAATGTTTTGTTTATTCTGCACAGAGCACACACTTGCTGTATTGTCATGTCCACTTTTGGCTTGGAAGCAGCCAGTGATAATACTCCAACCCAAGAGTGATATACGCCCACCCCCTTGCCTCTATGACACTGTGATGCAAAGATATGTGTCTGATTGATTGCCTGAGTAAAATAAACCCACCCCCTTGTCTCCATGACACTGTGATATGAAGTTTTGTTTAAAACAAAATCCTTATGCAATTTATCATAGTAGGATATGTGCATAGTATGCAAAGTACCTGTTTTAATGGGCTTTCCTTCACCATAATATGTCTATGGGGAATTTTAGGTGGCTCTAATGCTCGAGATATACAACTTACACCCCATTGTGAGGTATGTTGTTACAGAGCCTGCCAGCCTCTTTGAACGTAGTACGTTTGCTTCACAAGCACCACTAATAAGTATGACAAGTAATAATATTAATGCTTTGCATTCTGCAAGCACCTAATACACAACAGTAATCCACCTGTAGATTTTACAACTAGTTCTGTGAATCCATTACTAAATATGGAACTTGACCACGAAACCTGTCTGATTTTGATTTAATGTTTACTGTACAGAGGAAACCCAAAAAAACAGAACAAATAATCAAACAAAACATTCAACCCAACCGTGAAACACTGCACACTTAAACAAAACCCTCCAATACATAAAAACATTGATACATGAATACACAATCGTCAACCATAAGATTACCCCCAAATGGCCAATCATAAAACTCAATTTAAGAGTCAGGTGGACTCCTGAAAATAAACCACAGTAACAAAATAAATAATACAATTTGTGGTGGAAGAGAAAACAGTGGCTCTCACACCCAGCAATGAATGTGGATCCTGTAATTTAAACCCATATTTTTATCTTTAATAAACAGCTTGCATTACACACAATCATAACATTTACTAAACACCACTGATTTAAGATACATATACACAATTATACAAATGATCAAAACACTTTATATAAAATGCTTATACCTCACATCATGATTGACTATCTGTAGAAGCCAACCACCTCACTGGAGGGGAGAAGAGCTGTACTGGACTGTAGGAGCCAATCACCTCATTAGAGGGGAGAACAAACTGTGTACACCATCTACTATAAGAATTTAAACCACGCTTATTAAAAGCTATGCCTCCCTTCGATGTACAGACCACACAGTATGTATCCACACAAGACTTAAAACCCTATGCCCCATTACTCCACCTGCCCGCTTAAAGAGGCAGTACTTCAAATACTGCTACACATTAACACCACTTTTACCAACTGAGCTACAGGAATGCTTTACAACTTTAAAGCGAATAGCACAACGCTACACAAAAACATTCATTTTAGGAGTGCAGACAGCTACTACCTTGGGAGTTATGTATTTAGTTTTCGTTTATTTTTAGCTACATTTTTAAATTAATTATTGATAATAAAATTTTTGTGTGAAGTTGTGTGATAAAGGACAAGCCTTTCTTTATCTGTAGATTTATTTTTGTCTCTCTTTATTCAGATATTAAAAATATATTTAGTTTTAATTAGTTTTAATTTTTTTGCCCATTTAAATTAGTTTATTATTTAAATATTTATATTATATTTTGAACATATCTCTTACAACAATATGTTTGTGATAATACATTTGGACTACTACCTAATTTATCTCTGCATTTGTGCCCAGTGTGGAAGTTGTTCTTTTTGTGATTTCTGTGGTAACTGAGGTGAATTATAATGCTATGTTTGATTGCATTGTTTGTTCTTTACATGGTGATGATGTGTGTGTCTGTATGTTCATCCTGCAGGCGTTGGTTTTCGATTCAGAATAGCCAGCTGGTTTACCAAAAGAAACATAATGTAAGTACCTAACGTGTGCAGTAACAATGCTGACATCATATTTTAGACAAACATACCAACAGAAAAGGCGAATCACGTGCGATATACGAATTATATCAATATTTCAGTTGTATCTCCTAGACAGCAATGAGATAAAATGAAAATTGAGAATGTTGCTTCATTTCCAGTTTGGTTTCCAAGTATTTTCTCTAGCATTTTAGAAGAGATCTCAACAATGTTTAAAATTATTGTTACATTTGACACCAACAAATACACAAATTCATAAATTTCAGTATAAAGTTTCTCATCGATTTTTCCAAGAACTAATTATCTAAGCTTTTTATATAATATATAATTTTATAGATAGCATATCATTTTATAAATAATTTTACTGAATGTCAATAATCATCAATTGAATTTTATTTCTATTTTATTAAGAATTTACAAGAAATAAATGAAATCTTGAGGATATTTATATCAGGGTTGCCCCCGACTAAAGATTTTCCTACTCGACTAGTAGTTCTTCATTTGAGCAATTAGTCGAATAATCACACGTTTATCATATTAATGTAAATAAAGCACGTTAAAGACATCATTATGATTTAACTGGAGCCTGTGTGTTATTTCTCCCCATTACACAGCCTTATAATATTGTTTCACCCATAGATAAAATTGTGCAGTTTCGCGCTGGGCTGTTTGCGCTTTATTGCGTCTACCGTTACTAAACAACAGTTAGCCACGCTCACCGTGAAGACAGGACAGCATGCGCGTTCCTGTTCGTTTCAGCGCACATTTCGTACATCTACATTTCACTAGTTAGCCCTTGTAGATAATAAAGTGAAAGGAATGGTATGCGTATTTGGCGTGCTGTCCTGGGAGAGGGCTCCGAGCTCTGCAATTCTTTTTTGAACCTGGAGCACTCTCCCCTGTCCCTTGAGGTTACTGATGATGCACCAGCCGCATTGATTAGCTGCACGTGCTCCTCCCGAAATTTGTGAAATAATGAACCATACATACCAGATGTGTTTAAACCGCGTGTAAACTATGATTTAAAATAAGTCAGGCATATGCGCAGCGCTGTACACTTCTAAAGCGCATACTGACTGCGTGACGTCACATAAGAGTTTTTATATTTTCAAGACTAACCACCCTATAAAAAATTATTTGACCAAGCCATTTCTTATCAACTAACGTTTAGTTGACTATTTGGGGGCAGCCCTAATTATATGAAGCTTTACTGAAACGTCCTCCAAAACTAACAAAAGATTCAAAAGTTTCAAAAGCTAATGAAAGAGTAACCATACTGAGCATAAACATAGAAACTTACAAATACATGCCTACACACACACTTCAGTTCTTGCATGTTCTTTTCTGTAACCTCATAAACATGCATAGCATGCACATGCCACATATTGTTTTATGTAATCCTTTTCTATCTACCAGGAACAGCTCACTGTTGTTGTGGAGGACCTTCGTTTATGCACAGTAAAGCATTGCACTGAACAAGAAAGACGATTCTGCTTTGAGGTTGTCTCTCCCTCTAAGTGAGTCTGTATGTGTAGGGCTATAAGAACTGTCAAGTGTAATGTGTACATTAGACAGCAATATTCTTTTTTAAATATTAGTGTAAAACATTTTCTAAATGTTATTCCGCATTTATAACCTCCCAATAGTGCAATAACCTTGTAAATGTGCATAGGAGCTGCTTGCTACAGGCTGATTCAGAGCGACAGCAGCAAGGATGGATCAACGCTGTCCAAAACAGCATTGCCTCAGCGTTCCAAGAGCGAAGAGATGGCACTCTTAGCCTGGTAAAGCATACACACATTTGCACATGTTGGTTTTTGTGTCCTAGTGAGGACTTTCTATTTACTTGTACTGTTTGTGTGATAACTGATGCTAGATAGTCATTGTGGGAATATGTTTTAAGTAAACATTAGTATCTTCCTCAGGGAGATCGCTGTAGTTCAGTTTCTGGGGGCAATATGCGTTTATCTGGAGGGGAGCCAGAAACTTCTGGTCGGGAGGCACTGGAGGAGGTGCAGGCCATCCTAGGGAATAGACAGTGCTGTGACTGTGGGGAACCCGGACCTGACTGGGCCTCCATAAATCTGGGCATTACACTTTGCATTACTTGCTCTGGTATACACAGGTAATATACACTAATATACACTCTGCAAGAAATACTATATCTTGTGAACATGCACTTAAAATGTAGGTTTTGTAGGAGTTTAGGTGTTCACTTCTCGAAGGTACGATCCCTTACATTGGACTCCTGGGAGCCTGAGCTTATCAGAGTAAGAAAACACATACCATATACTGTATTTCTAAATTGTATAGTTTTTCATGCATGTGCTTGATTAGTTACATTGTTTCACCTCTTTTCCTGTCATCTTTTGTTTCTTCAATACTTCATTACTTGTCTCCAGCTCATGTGTGAGTTAGGAAACACAGCTATTAACAAGATTTATGAGGCACGTATTGATGAAATCACCTTTAAGAAGCCCATCCCCTCTAGTCCAAGGTAGGTGCTCTGTAGTTGACGTGCAGATTTGAAGTTCTTCCAAATCATAGCTATGTAAAAAAAAATGCACAAATGTATGCACAAATTGCCCATGACATAATTTGGAGAGCACAAAATACTTTAGGGGAAATTTTTCACTTTTTCTCAGAATTGTAAATTGCTTCAATTTGTTGTGATAGGTACTGTATCACTACAATTAGTACATTTTGTTTACATTATGATTATCTATGTATAAGCAAATTCATCTTTTCTTAGACAAGACAAAGAGTCATGGATTCACTCAAAATATGTGGAAAAGAAATTTATTCACAAGCTTCCGGAAACTGGTAGAGGTCCGCTTCTGCGACGCTCTAGTGCCAGACGGAACCGAGAAGGAATGCAAGACAGACAGACCCCACGTCCACCACTTAAACCCAAACCCAGTCGAGCCACTCTGCCAAGGCTCACAGGTATACTGAAACATATGCTCAAAAACAATAATGTCTTTCAGTTCTCCACACTTGAACATGAGTGGTGATGTTTCCAGTATCAGCAGAGCTAGGCAGCCCTTGTTGACATTTACCTCATACAGCAGTTCAAAAAATATATAAATATAATACATTTACCAAATAATATTTTCAGTTCATATGAGTTTCTTGTTTTGCTCAACCAACAAAAATAGAAGAACAAAGCAAAAAACAGTAAAAAAAAAAGTCAAAACAGGATAAACCCAGTCTTGTTTTTGTTTTCTGATTGAATCTGCGTTTTGGTTGACTGACAGTGCTGCAAACACAGACAGAGAACAGTGAAATGTCCAAGTACTTTTTTTACTAAATATCAACACTCCTGTAATGCTTTATATCTGAGAACTGGAACTGTTTAATAAAAGTAAATAGAAACCATAAATGATAGTTAGTTCCATTTGCCACTTATCTTATCAGTGAGCTGTTGTTTGTTGTTTTCTCTCTAGGCTTGACCCCGAGTGCGATAATGAAGAACAATTCCAGCTCTCATAAAGGTTGCACACATACAGATATGACAAATAAAGGACAGTTGTTTTACATGATCAATTCTTTACTGCGGGATCTCTCGCATTATCATCAACAGTCAAAAACTCTTGCTTATTTTCTATCACTTTCTGTGCAGAGAAAGATGAAGAGGACGATCTCAGTGCACTTCATCCTGGGGCTTTGCTGTATCGATCTGCGGCCATGCAACATTTCCCACTCATGGCAGACGCTCTTGCACACGGGGCCGACGTAAACTGGGTCAATGTAGCAGAAGACAGCAGAACTCCACTAATACAAGCCACTATGGCTGTAAGTGTGTCTGTGTCTATGATTGGGCTTATTGTAGATTGTGTTCCTGGTGCAGTTGAGTTTGTGCTGTTACAGCCCATGGAAATCTGGAAGAATTTTATTGAGAAGACATGTTTGCTTATATTTTATAACAATCATTACAGCAGTTATTCATCTAGTGATAAAGAGAAGAATCTTTACCCAGAATGTGTAGTGTATGAGTGTATATACTGTGTGTATATATATATATATATATATATATATATATTGCATGTTTAAGTAGATTTCTTTCTTTCTACAGAACTCTTTGGCAGCCTGTGAGTTCCTCTTGCAGAATGGAGCTCATGTTAACCAAGTGGACTCCTGTGGGAGAGGACCACTACACCATGCTACTATACTGGGACATACAGGGTAATACACACTTAGACACTTACAAACAATGTGTTACCAAAAACCGTTCTATGACCTAATGTGTCAGTTGCTGGCTTGTTATAGGTTGGTGTGTCTATTTCTGAAGAGAGCAGCAGACTACAACGCAAACGACAATGAAGGGAAAGACCCAATTACCATAGCCATAGAACATGCCAATGCCGACATTGTTACTCTGTAAGTAGTCTCACAAAGGCATTTTTTTTACTTAATGCAGAGTTTACACTGCACAATTCACAAAGTCGTCGGTTCAGTGTTTTCACACTGCATCTGGGGTAGCATTCAGTTGCTGCTGTATTTACATTGCATTATAGATGTACGACAGAAGGTTACATACTGTGTTCAAGTTCAAGTTTATTTGTATAGCGCTTTAACAATGTAGCACTGTTTCAAAGCAGATTTACAGCAAAATAAAACGAAATGACACAAGCATGGAAATATAAAAGCTAGCTTAATAACTAATATCTAATATCAGCAGTCTCCTAGTGAGCATTTCAACACGGTGACGGTGGCAAGGAACCCAAACTCTATTAATGAATGTATATATCAATGTATATATGAATATAATGAAGTTCTGTGTAACATTACAATAGGAAGAATCACAGACAACTCTGTCTGTACATTTCACAACCAAATGCATGGAAGAAATTTCAAGGAAATAACGCAAGATCACAGATCAGAGTGCTTGTGCGAGACTTGAAACGTTATTATAAAACATCAAATAGACATGGGTGCTCCTGCCAAAGTTCTACCAACTTTCCTCCATTTCTTGGGTGTCCAAATACACAGTGAAGGACCCTTTCTCTGAACCAAAGCCATGCTTACTGATATTGTGGTCTATAACTCCTCCCCGAACTTCCTGCTGCCCTGTATCTTGCTCTCTCATTGGCTCATCGCATATGTATTTTTTAGTCAGAACTCGTTTCACACAGCAGGATTCTGAATTGCGTCTTTGATAATTCACCCTGCGTGATTGTCACTCGCTTGAACGAGCACCGATTTGCATCGGGCATTTGTCTACAATTTTGCAAAACCTGACGGCGAATGACTTTTTTTGTAACAGCGTGGTCGTCATTTTAGGGTGAAAATATCCAAAATGGTGTCCGCGCTGAGTTTTGCGTCTTCGAATGAAGCGTTGGTTTTGATCTTTCTTGCAACATCAACCTTTCAAAAAATCCAGCATTGAACCGTCCCATGTTTGTAAAGCAGTCCAAGGTGAAATGATTGGCACAAACATATAACACTTTACTCTTTTTTTGAAGAATATTTCCTTCATAATCTAATTGTCTTGCTGCTGCGTTCTGTATCATCTGGAGTGGTTTGATTGCTTGTGCAGGAAGACCGGCCAGAAGAACATTGCAATAGTCCAGTCTAGAAATTACCAGGGATTGAACTAGCAGTTGGGCGGCATGCTCTGTGAGATATGACCTGATCTTCCTGATGTTGTGAAGTGCGTATCTGCAAGACTGTGATATCCTTGCGATGTGTTCTGTAAAGGACAGCTGGTCATTGAAGATTACACCTAGGTTTCTTACTGATTTGGATGGTGTAATGGTTGTGTTGCGAATTTGAATTGTGAGGTTGTGTTGTGGGTGAGGCCGGAAGTACCAGGAGCTCAGTCTTGGCTAGGTTTAGCTGGATGTGGTGTTCAGCCATCCAAGATGAGATGTCTTTCAGGCAGGCTGCAATGCATGATGCTATTGTGGGATCGTCTGGCTGATCACCGGGGCAAATCAAGACTTCGGTGATGGTTAGTGCGAGGAAGGAAGTTTGATGCCATGTTAAGTCTATAGGATTGTTCTCCAAAATTTCCGCCCGCCTTACGAACACTGTACGCCCAATCACATAGATATAGCAACCCGAGTCAGAGCAGGTTCTTCTTCTATGCAGGTCTTAACACCACCACAAAGGCCAAGTTATCCAGGAAGGGTCCTCGAGTGTTTTTTCACCTTCGTGGCGTGGGTGCTGGCAAGCAGCGGATGTACCATAGCCAGTCATCCTGCTGCACTGAGCGAGTGCCCGAGCCCACCACAGACGGAGAGCCTGAGCCTCCCGCAACACCAGAGCCAGAGTGGGGCCCCACACCTGAGCCGATCGTCGCCCTGGAGCCAGAGCCTCGTCAGACATCTGACCAGGTGTGTGAGCCCGCAACACCACTTGTGCCCGCAGGAGTGAGTGTCCTGTCACGGTCAAGATGGCTGTCCCTGAGTTTCCTGTCGCGATCAAGATGGCCGCTCCTGAGTTCCCTGTCTCTGTCAAGATGGCCGTCCCTGAGTTTCTAGACTCCGCCCCAGAGCTTCCAGACTCCGCCCAGAGCTTCCAGACTCCGCCCCAGAGTTTCCTGAGTTCCCTGTTGCAGTTAAGATGGCCGTCCCTGAGTTTCCAGACCCCGCCCCAGAGTTTCCAGATCCCACCGTGGAGTTTTCAGACCCCGCCTTAGAGTTTCCAGACTCCACCCCCAAGCACCCACCCAGCCTCCCTCTTCCGCCTCTTCTGTTGTTTTCAGCCTGGCCTTCTGCCCTGTCTTCACTGGTCCCTCTCAGCTCCTCAGCTCACCTTCACTCTGTACCATCTGTGTGCTCTGATTCGCCTTGGGCTTTGAGTTCCCAGCTCAGCCTAGGTGTGAGGATCCCCTCTCTCCGCCTCCAGCCTCTGAGTCTTGGACTCCACCTCGGCCCTTCGACACTTCAGCTCCGCCTTGGCTCCTAGCTGCCTCGTCTCCACCGTGGCCTGTCATCCCACTGGCTCCACCAGGATCCCTTGTCCCTCCAGCTCCGCCTTGGTCATTCGTTGACCATCCGTCGCCTCTGGACTCCACTTCTCCGAATTTGTCTTGGCTCTGTCAGGCTTCTCCTTCCGTCCAGCTCCACCTTCATCCTCCGTCTCACCAGCTCCGCCGCGGCCTTCCAGTTTCCCGCCTTAGCCTCTGTCGCCTGAGCCATCAGCTCCGCCTTGGCCCTCCGGCACCTCAGCTTCACCCTGGCTCTTTGGCTCTCTGTCTTTGTCCTGGGCTCCTTTTCCTCCAGCTCCGTCTCGGTCAGTCAGCTCCCTGGTCTCGTCAGTCCCCCCACCATGGCTCCTCCCTCCATCAATACTCCACCATGGTCTGCTGTCCTGGCTGCGCTCTGGGTCCTTCCTCCCTGCTCCTGGCTCCTCCCACCTTCAACTCCTCCCTGGCCGGATTGACTTTTCCTGCTCCTCCTCTCCACCCATCCCCAAGGTCTCCACCCTCCCTCCTCTGTTTGTCCTTTTGCGGCACGAGGTCGCGCCTTTCCGGGAGGGGCGAGTACTGTCACGGTTTCACCCTGCACCTCCCCATGGACTCCAGTTCCCAGCATCCATTGCCCCTCCACCTGAATTTTCCCATAGACTTATAATTGTCCATAGACTGCCAGTATAAAACGGCCCAGATGTATTATCTATGCACCACAGTGTTAGAGCTTCATGTTAAAACATGTTAGCTTCATGGTAAACCATGCTAGCTTCATGTTAAATCGTACTAGCTTCATGTAATAACATGTTAGCTTCATATTAAAACGTGTTAGCTTCATGCTAAATCATGTTAACTTCGTGCTTACATGCTAGCTTCATTTTAAATGATGCTAACGTAATGCTAAATCAGGTTAGCTTTATGTTAAATCATGCTAAACATGTTAACATCATGTGAATACATGCTAACTTTATGTTAAATTATGTTAGCTTCATGGTAAAACATGTTAAATCATGTTAACATAATGTTAAAACATGCTAGCTTCACACTAAATCATGTTAACTTCATGCTAAATCATGCTAAAACGTGTTAGTTTCATGTTAAAACATATTAGCTTAATGTTATATCATGTTAGCATATTGCTAAAACATGTTAGCTTCATGCTAAATCATGTTAAAATGTGTTAACTTCATGTTAAAACATGTTAAATTACGTTAGCACCATGCTAAATAATGGTAGCTTTAATCCATATTGCTAAAACATGCTAACTTAATGTTAAATCATGCTAAAATGAGCTAGCTTCATGTTAAAACATGTTAACATCATACTAATTGTCATAACATTAAACACAAAATTCGTTAATAATATGTTAAAAGATGATTTTTGTTTGAACTATTTTCAAACAAAAATCTTTTAAAACTAAATTTCAAAATATTTTAGTTTTCAAGCTAGGCTTTGTCAAGCCAACGTAAAGTTTGTCTTCAAACTTTGCTATCTAGTTTCTGATTGTTTTTTCGGTGCTTTGATGTTACTCTGTACTTTGCGTCCGTTCCAAGACACATGTGCATGCACATGCAATTTGACTATAGGCAAGACTTGACAATTCTAATTCAACTATGATTCGTGAATTAGATTTTCTATGATTTTTATTGGCTATTTGGATTTCCATGGCGATGCATCAAGTTCATCACCTGAAGATGGCGCTTTCCTACACACTGGCCAGAACGCATTTAGTTTCTTTTTTAATAAAACATTATTTTTTGCACAGATGGACAAAAACTTCATAAAAGATTATAAACATTAACTAACAAACAGTTGTGTTTGTGTCTGTAGTCTGTGCTGTAATTTGTTTTATTAAAATATTTTTGTAATATCAGTGTGAATATATGCAATAAACCACCTAAATCTGCATATTTTCATTTCTAAAGTTCGCTATTATCTGTTAGTAATGATATATTTTATTTATTGTTTACTTGCAAATGCTTTGAAATGTTTTACTAGTTTAACCATGGTTTACCATGGTTTTACCATGGTAAAACCACATTGGATGACCATTTATTGATATATTGACATTACTCTGCATTTATAAACTCTACATTTTATTGTGGTGTTTGTGACATAAAATAGAACCATCCCGTGTCTAAAACACTGTATGAGAAGCTATTTTTGTGAATATAAATGATAACAGCTTCAAACGCGTCTCCCTCTCTGTGCACAACAAAAGCTGATTTAAATCAGCATATTTTTTTTACTTCTAATGCTCGGTACATGAAATAAACTTCTTAAACTGCCTTAAAATCATTGTTTATGATCATACTTTTATTATGAGAGTCTCTTTCAGTGCGCCTCTATGTGTGCCTCGAAAGCCGAATTTGAATCTTGCAATCGGTTACGTCACTGTACATTCTGAAATCCCACATTTGGGATCGTACTCTGGGGCACAGAAATTTGAATCCCAAATATGGAACTGTACAGTCAAGCGGTTAAAGCTTATTACGTTATAAGCTGCATTGGACAATAATTGCCTTAAATACATTTGGTGATATAATTCCTCCCAATAACTTCATTAACATGTTATCTTCTTTGGTTTTTACAGACTCCGGATAGCCAAGATGAACAAGGAGATGCGGGAGATGGACGGCACTCCATCAGGTCATTTTGAGGGGCGGGGATGTGTTGGTGGTGACACAAGGGCTGTGATTAGACATACAAAGATAACTTTTCAGACTCTCAAGAAGCAGCTAAGTGGTCGAGCACACAGTGGCCAGAATAACTTGTAATGGTTGTAAAGGATTTGTTGGGCTCTAAGGACCCTATTTTAGAAATGTAAGCACATGGTCTAAAGCACACAGCGCAAAGTGCGCTTAGGGCATGTCTGAATCCACTTGTGCTAGTTTAAGAATGGGAAAAATGTTTAGCGCACGGGCACATGGTCTGAAAGGGTAGTTCCTATTCTCTTAATGAACAATGGTGTGTGTGCCGCTGTGTGTGCCGCGAAAGCCAAATTTGAATCTGGCAGTCGGTTACATCACTGTACATTCTGAAATCTCAAATCAGGAACCGTATTCTCTGGGGCACGGAAATTTGAATCCCACATTTGGGACCGTACACTTTAAGCGGTTAGCTGCATTAATGTGATCAGACCCTGACTAAACATACTCCTCATGTTTGATCAAAATCACTCAATGAATGCAGAAGATATAACACACTTGCTTTTTCTGTTTTAGACATAAATTTATTGGATCACCATGGAAACACTGTTTGAACTGTCAAAATCCGTTTGCAACTCAGCATCTTTAATCTTTTTGCTTCACGTTCACCAAGTTTGATCACAATCTGGTAAAATCTCTAGGAGTATATAACAGTTTACCACATGCAATTGTCAATAAATATACATTAAATCCAAAATAGCCGACTTCCTGTTAGGCATAGCTACAGACTGTAATTTGAAAAATGCCCCCAATTGTTTCTCAGGTGCTGCAATGATAGCCCCCCCCCCTTGTAAATCGCTTAGGATAAAAGCATCTGCTAAATTAATACATGTAAATGCAATACTTTTACAGCATTTCTTTCTAAGTTCATGTTAAAGGGGTCATATAATGCATGGATATGATTTTAGTGTGTTATTTAGCTGTTTCTGCATGTATAAGATGTATAAGAAATCTCAAAAGCAAAAAGATATTCTTTGTAAACATTAAGGTTTCTAAAATGCCTCATTCAAACATGCCCCCACATATCTCTGACATTCGTCAGTCTGTGGAGGCAGGGTTTCCTACCCGCCCAAATGTATAGGTAAAGAAAGAAGGCGTACCTTTTATTCTCGCTGTAGTATTGTTGCCACCGGCGCCGCAATGTTGTGGAGAAGCTGTGTATTTAAAATATGGTAAGGGGCGTAACATATCACGCTAGAGGTATTTGGGCAAATCCCAATGCCATCACTGGCCAATCAGTGCACATCTTGGTTTTCAGAATGGTGAGCTTTGTAGAAATCAATGAGAAAGGCGGGCAGAGAGGAGCAACAATAATCTGCGGTATGTGTAAAATAATGACTTTATGAACATAAAACCACGTAAACACATTGTATTAAACCAAATACACAAAATAATGTTCTTTTTAGAACCGTCATATGACCCCTTTAATTTTAGCGTCTACTAGCCTAATGCATTTTTTTATCCAAAGTTGTACCTGGGTCACTCTCAAAAAACAGAGACTTTCTGACTGCAGAAAGTGAAAAAAATTAATTTAGTTTTATCTGTTAAATTTGATGATAAGTATTCTTTGGCATGATGATATTGCTACCAGTAATAAAAAGGTTAGCTTAAATCTTGTTTTTTATTTTATAACTTTATTTTATTTCTTATATGCATCAAATTTGCTGTCATTGCCATAACACCAGTGACAATAACACCAGTGACAAATTCCCTTGGATAGCTAAATTTACAAAATGGCATTAAGGTCATCTAAAAACTTGCTTGCACACTAAAATCTATCTAAATTATACCCATAAACACATTTTTTTCCAATACAAATCCTTTATACCAGAAACCAAAGCAACACCAGTAACACACAAGAGGCACACCGAAAAAGATAATATGTACACTATGACAAAGATAATCCATCTGGGCAATTTTTTACATTTCATTATAATTATATAATGGCAGTCTATGAACCATTGTAAGTCTATGGGAAATTTCGGGCAGCCCTTATGCTTATGGTAAAACTTACACCCCATTGTGAGGTATGTTTTTACAGAGCCTGCTAACCTCAAATATGTTAACCCACATGTTTCTACGAAATCTTCACTCAGAGCTATGAACCACCAAAGTTTGTCGCAATATTACATCTATAGGATTTAATGAACATTGTACCTCGATCACTTATAAAAGTCATAGCACACCTCTCCTTAAAAGGATAGTTCACCCAAAAATAAATATTCTTTTATTATTTACTCACCCACATGTCATGTCAAACCTGTATGACTTTCTTGCTTCAGAATAAGATATTTTGCAAAATGCTGGTTACCAGCACCCATTTACTTTCATAGTATGGACACAAGGTGCAATGGAAGTCAATGGGTGCTGGTAACCAGCGTTTTGCAAAATATCTTCTTTTGTGTTCCTTTGTCATAGAGTGAAGGGTGTAATGCGAAAACGTCTCAGGTTACGACTGTAACCTTTGTTCCCTAAGAGGGAACGAGACGCTGCGTCAGCGTTTGACGCTATGGGAACGCCTTTGCGTGACTGCGTCTGAAGCACGTGTGTAAAATTGCCGAATGGCTAGACTGAACGTCACAGGCGGGTGACGTCAGGACCAGGAAGCTATAAAAGGACCTTGGGGCGCACACACATTCAGCGTATAGTGCCGGCTGCGCCCAGGGATGCAGGGAGTATGGCAGGGAGGCGCGGCGTCTCCGTTCCCTCTTAGGGAACAAAGGTTACAGTCGTAACCCTGAGACGTTCCCTGTCAAGGGAACTCAACGCTAACGTCAGCGTTTGGCGCTATGGGAACGAGATCCCAACGCCGCGTGCGAGCAAGTCCCTGGAAGTGTGTATCCGCGAGAGCGCGACTATAGGAACTGACCCGGCGGTGAAAACCCCAGACCCTGGCCCTCAGGCCAGGACCTGTAGAGAGGGAGTAAAGCGGCGAGATCTCCTGGCCGTTAATAACCCCAATAAGCCCCTTGGGGCGAAAGAGTACAGGACCTTGGTCCAGACACAGTAAAAGCATGCAGGGAATACTCGACGAAATTCACTGGCCGGTATTCAGACAGGCATCAACGCATGGGCTCACCCAATGCAAAATGAGTCACCAGGACCCCTCGGGCCCTGGCTGAGGTGCACAGGAGTAAAGCCCAGAGACTGGTAGCTGGCTCTCAAGCCAGGACCAGAAGAAAATAATACACGAGACTCAGCTGGCCGTTGACTCAAATGACATCGACCCCTCAAGGCCGAAGTGCATGGGGCCCCTGGCACAGGGTCCTGGCCCTCGAGTCAGGCCCCAAGAGAGAATAAACAGCAAGACACCCGGCTGTCATTCAGAAAGGGACGGACCCCTCAGGGTCATGCAATATGGGAGCCTGGCGTGGAAGCCAGGTCTAGATCATAAAACGCCGCGAGCGTGGCCGGCGAGGACCAGCCGGCCGCATTACAAACATCCTCGAGTGTGGCCCCTGACCTTAAGGCCTTAGAGGCCGCCATACCCCTGGTTGAGTGAGCTTTGACAGAAAGTGGAGACTGCTGTCCAGAAGCTTCATAAGCAAGTGAAATAGCCTCGACTATCCACCTGCTAAGAGTTGGTTTGGTTGCCCGGCAGCCCAGCCGGGAGAACCAAAACACACAAACAGCTGCTCAGACTTTCTTAAGGGAGCAGTTCTGTGAGCGTAAGCGTCCCAGTGCTCGCACTGGACACAGTAGATTAGCTTTTCCTGGTCCGAATCCTTGAAGGGAGGAGGACAAAAGGCTTAGAAGCGTAATGTGCCTCGGCACATTGGTGGGAACTTTAGGCACATATCCTACCCTCGGGTAGAGAAAAGCCTTAACCATGCCCGGTGCGAATGCCAGGCATGACGGAGAAACTGAGAGAGCTTGGAGGTCGCCAACTCTCTTCAGAGAAGATACCGCCAACAAGAAAATTGTCTTGAGGGTCAGGAATTTGGCCGACACGGCCTCAATGGGTTCGAACGGGGCAACCGCTAACCCTTGAAGTACCACCGCCAGGTCCCAAGTGGGGATCCTGGCACGCACCACAGGCCTTAGTCTCCTAGTACCACGGAGGAAGCGTATGACCAGTGGGTCTCGACCCACAGACTGGCGGTAACAAGGCTATGAAAGGCAGAGATAGCTGCCGCGCAGACCTTGATAGTCGAGGGCATCAGCCCTGAAGAAAAGCGGTCCTGCAAGAACTCCAGCACCACGCTGATCGGGCAGTTAACTGGGTCTTGACGCTGACCTGAACACCAGGAAGAGAAGACTTCCCACTTTAAGGCGTATAGCTTCCTCGTGGAGGGAGCCCTGGATTGTAAAATGGTGTCTACGACCTCGGTCGAAAGACCCGTGCTGGTGAACCTGGCCCCCTCAGAGGCCAGACCCACAGTTTCCATAACTCTGGGCGAGGGTGACGAATGGTGCCCTGCGACTGAGACAAGAGATCTCTCCTGACAGGCAGCCTCACCGGGGTGCCGTCTAGGAGCGAAATCAGGTCCGAGAACCACACTCGGGCCGGCCATAATGGTGCGACCAGTAGGAGGCGAACCCCGTCCTGGCGCACCCTTTCCAGGACTCCCGGGAGCAGAGCGATCGGGGGAAAAGCGTACAAGCGTAGCCTCGGCCACGGATGTACAAGAGCGTCCAGCCCCAGTGGGGCTGGAGGTGTTAGGGAGAACCATAGAGGACAGTGCGTAGTCTCTCGAGAAGCAAACAGGTCCACTTCTGCTGGGAGAAAACATCCCAGATCATTTGCACCACCTCGGGTGAAGTCTCCATTCCCCGGCCTCGGACCCTGCCTCGACAGGGCGTCTGCTCCCACATTCAACCGCCCGGGATGTGCGCTGCTCTGACCGAGCAGCTTCCCCTGGGACCACATCAGAATCTGGTGTGCCAATCTGTACAGAGGGCGACCGCGAGACCTCCTTGATGGTTGATGTATGCAACCACCCGGCGTGTTGTCCGATAGGACCAAAACGTGGTTGTTTCTGAGGCGAGGGAGGAACTGCCTCAACGCATAGCTGTACCGCCATCATCTCTAGGTAATTTATATGCCACTCGAGCTGGCGGCCCCTCCATAAGCCTCTGGCAGAGCGGCCTTCCATTACCGCCCCCCAGCCCATCAGGGATGCGTCCGTCATTAGCGTTATGCGATGACATATTGACCCCAGAACTGGGCCCTGGGAGAGAAACCCAGGTTTCTTCCATACTACTAGTGCCCTCAGACACTTGTGAGTGACCTGAATAGTGCGGGAGGGGTTCCCCCTCGGGGAAAACCCCTTGGACTTGAGCCACCATTGTAATGGTCTCATGTACAGCAGTGGTGTCTGGTCTTATGTTTTGTATCAACTCGGAACCCTGGGCCGTAAAGGCCGGGGAAAACTCGAGGGTGTGCGATGTTAAGCGCACCGTGTGGTGCCCGGACGCTGCTGCGCCCCGAAGCAGAGCGCGGGGACAGGTCAGCGCATCCAGAGGAGGGCACAGGGAAGGACCGGGCGCCGTATAATGAGGCGTTATCCGATCCGACCCAAGGGGGCTTTGCGGGGGCAACCTGACTCCGCAGCAGTCAGGTGCCCCGCTTCTTGGTCACGGCCTTCTTAGCCTGGATGACGGCCCTCAGGTCCGTCTTAGGCTGGGAAGGCCGGGGTTGAGAGTGCCTCCCAGAGCCCCACTGACGTTGTGGTGGAGCTCGGGAACTCACACTCTCCTTCTGCCTGTGCCTGTATGAGGTAGAGGGCTGAGGCTGCTCCCGCCCCGGCAGCCTCAGCGACCCGATGACGGGCGAGGGAGGAACTGTGAAAAGGCCGCAGCCTGGTTCTTGGTGTCCCGAACCTGTCGACAACGGCATTAACGGCGTCGCCGAACAGGCCCCGGGCGCCGAGAGCAGCAAGGCCTTGTCGGCTGCTCTGATGCCTGACAGATTTAACCAGAGATGCCGCTCCAGTAGCCACCAAAGGCGGACATAGATCTACCGACCGCCTTGGCTGTTTCACGAATGGCGGCGGGCGACATCGTCAGTGGCCCGGCGGAGCTCCTTCACCGCGTCCGGTCCACACCCTGCTTCATCCAGGTCCCGCAGCAGGTCTGCCTGGTAAGCCTGGAGCATTGAAATGGTATGTAAACATGCTCCAGCCTGACCTGCTGCGGCATAAGCCTTACCCACCAAGGCTGATGTTATTCTGCATGGCCTTGATGGGTGTACCGGGGCTTTTAACGACGATGCCGAAGAGGGGGACAGATAGCCCGCGAGCGTCTGTTCCACCGGCGGCATCGCCATATAACCATGCTCTTTGGCCCCCAAGATGTTGGAATAAACCGACGTACGGGGGTTATAAATGCGTGAGGAATAGGGCATATCCATGAACCTGATAACTCATTATGCAGGTCTGGAAAAATGGTAAGCCCCGGCGAGGTAGCGGTTTGGGCTTCAGGAAGCGCTCATCCAGTTTACTGGGCTGGTGAGCGCTCTGCACTTCCGCGGGCCAGTCGATTTTTAACTGTGCGACTGCCCGCGTCACAATCTCAACCAATTCCTCATACATGGGGGGGTGTGATGTTTCGCTTTCCCCTGTGTCCATGCTCTGCATATCTCCCTCTCGGAGGAAGATAACAGAAAGCGTGGACTCCGCCCGAAAGCAGCAGGAACCGCAGCGCGAAACTTGCTGGCCGAGGCGAGAGGATGAAGCGGAGAGAGGGGAGAAAGGCGGGGCCCGTCTCCAACAGCGTCCGCTAAATCCATTTGCGATCCCCATGACGGCAGGCGCCGCTCTGCCTCGGCAGAGACGGCACCGCCACGAACCGCTTGACTGGGCATGTTTATCTACACATGCCAGTCGGGATCTGAGAGTCGCGCATGGGGAGGGCTTCACAATGCACACAGTCGGCGTTTTCGGCGCCGACCGGCATGATCCACCCCTAAACAAGCGACACAGAAATCGTGTGAATCCCCGCATTGATATAGCGAGGCACAGGGAGAAACACACTTTCTAAAGGACATAATTGTACTTGTGTCACACAAACACACACACTCTCTATTTACTGGCGTTTCGGTAGCGCGCTATTATAACCACAATCACACACACGCCAGCAGCTGAAGGCACAAAAGCTGAATGTGTGTGCGTCCCCAAGGTCCTTTATAGCTTCCTGGTCCTGACGTCACCCGCCTGTGACGTTCAGTCTAGCCATTCGGCAATTTTACACACGTGCTTCAGACGCAGTCACGCAAAGGCGTTCCCATAGCGTCAAACGCTGACGCAGCGTTGAGTTCCCTTGACAGGGAACATGCTAGCATCATGTTAAAAGTGTTAGCATAATGTTAAAACATGTTAGTATAATGCTAAATCATGCTAGCTTAATGCTAAAACTTGCTAGCATAATGCTAAAACGGATTATCATCGTCATACTGTGGTCTTTTGCCACATTTTGCCACATTTGTTTTTTCAGAAAATGTACCTAATTAGTTACTAGTAATTATATATTAACAAAAACAAGTTATCAGTAATTATATCTTAACAAAACTTGCACCTAAAATTCTTTCACCAATAACACCAATGGCACAAAATCAAAGGATAGTTATACAATTATAATTTTATTTTTTTGTTATGCCCTGTGCTTGTATTTATTTTGTTAGGTCAATAAAAAAATAAATAAATAAATAAAATAAAAAAGCTGTGTATAAAGGTATTAAACAAAGGGAGGGGGCGTATTTTTTTCAAGTAGTAGAAAATTTTAATTAATTTAGGAAAAAAAATGGATAAAACTATACAGGCTTAGTCTTGCGTAGCCAGACCTTCATACTTTTATGGTTTTAGTGGCAAAGGCCCACTCAAGAGCACATATGACTAATGTTTAGATTCTTGGAAATATCCCCACAATAACAGACCAGTGTACAACGACTAAATAATTAATTTATGCACGTCTCAAAATGCACAATAATGTAACTTTTACTGTGAATAAAGTTCTGCATTAAAAATGCAAAAGACCAATAACGCTTCAGTCCCCTAGAGCACCGGTTAGCAAAACACCAAGAAAATTGGTACGAACCGTATGAAGGCTTTGTTCAGAGAATTTCAAATCATGTAAAACTAATAAACACTATAAACATTATTTCATAGACGTTGCTTTCTTGACAAAGCAGTGCTAGAGGAGTTAAAATCTCTCTTTTAGGCTAAGTGTCTTGAGCAAAACTCTTAGACGTCTTTTAAAGTGTCTATACCGTGAACCTCGCATACTTTTTAAAATCCAGCGTTTAACTGGTTTTGATAAACACCCACTGTCACCAATGTAAACACAACATCTTTTTTCATTTGTAGGAACCACTTTGTTTTGTTTCCAGGCAGATTTTTTGTGAAAGCCCTGCTGAAAAGCACTCTTGCAAAAACTGTACCTGTACCAGTAATGTACCAACTAAGTAGTTAACTGGATCCAGCATCTGACCTCTCAACCATCTATAAATCTATGATTGTTTGGGTCTAAAAAATGTTTTTTAAAATATTTTTTCTTTCTTTCTGATTGGATATAGGAGCATTTTAAGCGATACCTTGTGGTCTGATTGGTTAACACTGAGAGAGCTTGTAGTACATGCGCAGTCAAGCCCACAGCACTTAAAGAATATGACTTGCAGTCTGTGTGCAGTCTGGTTTCACTTTGATAAAGTAGATAAAAAGACACTCACATGCAAGATGTGCAGTGGCAAGTTGTCATAAAAGTCTACCCCAAGTCCAATAGTTATCCAGTTATGAAGCATTGGAGCATAAAATGTGGGCTATTTAAAGATTTAAAGCATTACATTGAGACACATTACATTCCGTCACACAAAACAATCACCCATGTTTTAAAGTGCATCCTCAACGGGATTTATACTTTCTGACAGGCTCACAGCTTCACATCATGCAGCTATTAGATGTCTATTTTTGAGTCACATTTTCTGCAGATAATTACACGTTGTAATATTACATTTAGGTTGTATGTCTAGGCTGTCGGATTAATCTCATATGTAATGCATCATATAGAAAATGATTTTTGTTTCCAGTGCGCATTTAGCTACACTTTGCAATTACACTATTTCTTTTAAAATGTTTCTTTTTCCAAAAAAGATGTCTATTTTTTACTTGCATGTTGTGCATAGATGCACTTTGTAATAGTACATACAGTATTAATAAGTTAACAATGCAGACAATATCCTGACATCACCCCACTGTGACTTTTGCGGCATGTCGTTCAATGAATTTCACACAGTGCCTCAGTATAGGCTTTATACAGAGGTGTTCCCATAGCGTCACTATTTCCCTCAAAGGCAAACTATGTGGCTCTTTGTTGGATTAAATTGACCTTTACTTTCTTAGGGCATTAAACTGCGAAGGCAGATGCTTTTTTAACTATTAGTCCATCTGTATTGCATATATATTTGTCACTGACAAATAGAATCATTGCCTCAATCTTCACTTCTTGCACCTGTTGTTTTTATGCTCTGGTGCTTGTTCAGTGTAGCTGTGGTCCATCTGGAAGTGTCTCTGTACACAATATATGTTTTTGCTGTCGGTGTGCGTGTGCATCTGAATCTGTCCGTGTACATCTGAATCTGTGTGTGTGTCCTGTCATGGGTGGCCAGGCGCTACTGTACTGCTTGCAGTGTGTGTCTTCTGCGTTGCAGGCTACAGGTAATCCTCTGCTATTCTACTTTCTACTGTATGCGAAATAGCTGTAATCATTGCACACTTGCAAAGAGAATTATACTTTCTAGTAGCACAGTAATTGAATTATTAGGTTAATGAGTATAGTGCACGTTTATTGTTTGTAAAAGTAAAAATGTGTTGTGCACTCATTTCTGTCGAAAAATTAAAAGTATAAAGAATTACGAAGATCTGGGTATCAAACCTGTATTTGGATTACCAAGTGTATGAGAAAAAGAGAACTAAACCACTGCATTAAATTTACTATTTAGTAGATACTATTTTCATATGGAGTAGAATATTCACTCAGTGCTAATAATTACTTCCTCTCTATCTCTTCTGTCCAGTAGGTGACAATACTTATCATGACATCTTCAGGGATTTCTCACAAATGGCCTCCAACAACCCAGAAAAGCTTAAAAGACGCAGCGCTGACATTAAATAAACCACATGACCACTAGATGTCAGTATTGTTACACCAAACACACACATATTGCAAATGCAAATGTGCCAAAGTTCAGACATATTTTTGTAGGCATAACCCGGAAGCTGGTTAGCATAAAAAGAGAAAAGAAAGAAAAGAAAAAAATGCCATTAAATGCCAAGTTTAAATGTAATAGTAATAATTTGAGCCACTGGATTATTAAAAGATCTGTTATCTTTCCAATTAAGTAAAATATTTTTCTTTGCTACTGTCAGTGAAATTAATAAAAATGGTTCAAGATGATTAGAAATCTGCAGTGTAGACATGTCTCCTAATAGACTGATTTCATGCAGCGGCCATGTTTAAAAGCGAGAAAAGTGGCTCCGGTGGGAAGAAACTTGGAAGTGTCTGTAAATAGCAATGTCTTAGTCAATGAACCTAGATATACTACAACAATTTACACTTGTAGATGTTGATAATGCTAACTTCATTTACCTCAAAAGTAGGTCCAACATCTCTTATAATTTTAACAATCGATTCACGACAGGATTTTGGGTCACTCAGAAAAGACATGAAAAGAAAGATTTTTATCACGCTCTTTCCTTTGATACGATGTAACCTGGTAGCTACTGCACAATGGCTACGTACACATTGTTAAGTTTCAAGAGTGGCAAACGCATTTAATTGCGGGATTGAATCCCCTAAATGATCGTTCTGCAATTCTAATGATTGACAGAGTTGTGTCTATAGCAACGCTTGGGCATCTTGCAGCTGTAAACAAGAAACATGAATTTTGAAACTTTGTGATACTGTAAAGTATTTCTGCAAATGCGGTTGACACTCCCGTAAAATACTGAACTGTGTTTGTACAGAACAGGATTAAGCAAAGGTGAACTGACAACCGAATTTAGCTGCAGTGTGTACTACATGGCCAATATGACATGGGAAACTCCAGTCATTCAATGCAATACTTTCGGGGTTTTTCCCACCAGAGTATCGCTTTTGATTTAAACTTCGCAACTGCGTAGTCAGTCCATACAGCTAATTTGGGACAAACTGGGATGCTGAGTCCATGGATGTAGTCTGACAGCCTGCTCCTGACCTCCAACCAAATGAATGAACCAGTGGACACCACCAGAATGCATGCAAACAATCATTAGTGGAGGCTGGGCAGTGTGAAAGATTGTTATTTTTAATATACCCCATGTGCTGCAATTTGTATGTTGTGATATGTGTTCTATGAATAATCTTATACTGAATCATTTGAATTTTTGAACTGCAGACTTCTTTGATAATTTAATCTGTACCTATGTACTTAGTTCATTGTTGAATTGGACCGACTTTCTGTTACAAATGTATATATTTGTGATAATATTTTATTCAGTTTTAAAGATTTAATAGTTTGGTATATGTGAGAATTACATATTGTCAGAGTACAGAAACCAACAAATTTTTGTATAACTTTTAACTGTAAATACTAAAAGTAAGTTTGACTTAAAAGTAAATTTTGACTGAATAAGGTCAAAGGTTATGAACAGGCCCCACTGTATAAGTGGCCCAGGTTAGTTGCACCTCTCTGACTCCATGTAAAGAAATGAGATGTATTAATAAAAAAACATTGAATTATGCCATATGTGTGTGTTGGCTGATGCTTTTTATAACCAAGGAAAGTGTTTACTGATTTCTCTATTAATTGTAGAAACTTTATATCCAGTGACTGAATCAGACTGTTTTCAATTAACCAAAGGTTTGGATAATGTATCCAATGGTAAATGTAAATTAACTGTTGAGAGATAAAATAAAGGTAGAGGTCATTCGACAACGGGACAGTCATAAGCTTATAAAGGTAGAAGTCAGGTGCCCCATGTCCTCCAGACTTTTTTGACCTTTAAAGGGTGGATAGTTTCAGGCAGGCTTTTCTTTTTCCAGTTGTACTTAGTTTTTATACTCTCTAAAGAGGAGAATCAGCCTGGAGGTGAAGTGACTGGGATCATAGAGTAATTAAATTGATTTTTGGAAGAATGTTCATTTTCATAGATGATATACGGCCAATTAGAGATGGAGGTAAAATGTTCCATGTTTTTAAGCTATTTTGTATTTTTTGTAATAATGGGGCATGGTTAAGCTTAAGTAGATCTTTTAGATTGCATGAAATATGAATTCCAAGGTATTTTATTCATTTGGATACACGTTTGAATGGGTAATTCTTCAGTTCAGCATCCCAATTCAGTTTGGTAATTACTGAATATCCTGATACTTTACTAAAATCACTTATCAGATTATGGCCTGACAGAAGGAATAGCGATGGGTTTGTAATATATAAAACAATGTTGTCCATATACAGACTGGTATACGGACATTAATCTTGTCGAGTTCCTTAATTTAAATGAAATTGTCAAGTTTCTCAATTTAAATGAAATTAATTTGATATAATTTCATTAGTTATAACAGAGTCTGTTGGAGTATTATATAGTGTTTTAATCCAGCTAATGATATATGAACTCAAACCAAAATGACTGAGTGTGGTGAAGAGGCCATTCTACCCAATCAAAGTAAAGGTAAAGTAGAAATAAAGGTAGAAATCAGGTGCCCCAAGTCCTCCAGACTTTTTTAACCTTTGAAGGGTGGGTAGTTTCATGCAGGCTTTTCTTTTTCCAGTTGTACTTAGTTTTTCTCTAAAGAGGAGAATCAGCCTGGAGGTGAAGTGACTGGGATTACAGAGAAATGAAAAAGATTTTTGGAAGAATGTTCATTTTCATAGATGTTATGAGAAAAGAGCCCTTTTATCTAATCGGACAACAGTTTTCAAGTGTGATCATAGTCAAAATAAGAAACAGCAGTGCTCTAAGGTCAAGCCTTTGAAAACTACACATGGACGAACAGGTAGTGTGTGTGTGCCCGTTGTTTCTCCATAGCCGGAAGCAGGTGGCAGTTGATCCATTGTTTCTATTCAGCACAACCAATAGAGAAGTGAAACACTTTGTGGGGGTTGTTGTAGGGTCTAAGTTGTGAACTAGACAGAGGAAGGAAGGGCTAAGGGGTAAACTCATTGTTCTTTTGAGCTGTGAGAACCAGACAATCATTCAATGTGATTTAAATTGTGATGTGTAGTTTAAACTTTATGTACAGTTAAATTATTACAAATGCCTTGATTGACTTTAATCAGTTTTAAAATTGAAAACAATGTTGATGGGACAACCACACTGGAAAGAGGAAAAGGAAAGCACACACACAAGTAAAGATTCTGCACACCCAACAAGAGATTAATTTACCTTTAATTTCTATAAAAGTGGTCTTTGTCCAGCAAAAGAGCATTACAAAAAAGTTCATATCATTATCCTCATCTTCACTTTTTGCATGTTTTTTTTTGTTAGTGCGAGTCCGCAACCTGCTTGGACTCTAAACTCTTATAAACCATAAACATCACAATTTAGTCTCTTAAACAACAACATTATTGAAGAGAAGCTTGAATACACTAAGCTAATCATTTACTGTTTTTGTTGCTTAAAAGCAAATACGTTCCAGGCCATTCAAACGCTCACATTAAGATACTGAATAACTAGTAGTAAATAAGCAACTAAGAGGTTATACATAACTTTGCCATTGCCTCCATTCTCATTGTTATGTTATTTTTTAAACAGTGAACATTGACAGACAGATGCCACAAACAAATATTAATTAAAATAAATAGACAGATAGATATTAAAATGACAGCATATTGAAAAAAATGTCCTTTATCTTCTTCTTCATGAACATGCTTAATTACTTTTCTTACACTTGCCTCAGTCCATCCTTTAAAATCTTTCATTTATAGAATTCCCTCCTAATTTCATCTACTCGTTTTACCTTTGTTCTATGTCACATCTGTTATCTAAACTTCCACACACAAACCATCTTTAACATTGTAACATCGTAAATGCACATATTGTGAATCTGTCAGATATACAACATTTCCTTTTTATATTTGCTAAAGCCCTTTGAATGTTAAAATTACCAACTAAACTAGATAAATATTAAAACATATTGTTAAATAAAGGTAAAAGTCAGCACATCTAAGGCAGGAGTACTACAACCTTGGTTTCATTGGTGTATTTATAGTAATGCTCTCCTTTAATGTAGTACTCCACCTCTTAAAATCATCTAAATACTGTATGATAGGTCCTTCAATCCTGACTTTATACTATATGTTTTTTTGGCCTGTTGGAAGATAAGAATAAGCATATATATGCTAAAGTGCCACACTCATACTGGATGCAATTTATTGATTACCATATCAAGCTTGTAGTAGGGTGGGTCCATGTTGGTATGGGTCAGTCAGAACCTCATAACGAATTTTTGTGTTGGTAATTGCGCCATGTTTCTGTCTCAGGTGAAGCCTCAGTTGGCTCTTATGACGGAAGTGCAGAAGACATTTCTCACACTGAGAAAGAGAGAATTTTTGAGAAAAAAAGTGTGATTTTAAACATTTCTGGGGCCGGTTGCATAAAACTGTTTTAGACTAGTCTTTTGAGTTTTTTTCTTTAAGACTGGTACTTGCTACTTAAGTCAGTTGCATAGACATCTTAGATTGGTCTAATTTAAGATGATAAACTTGCTGGCCCCTTACCAACTGTTAACTGGTCTTTATTTAAAAAGTGTCCTGACTTTGTCTTATGCTATAGCAAATATTAATGTTTGGTTTTATAAACAGACAATGATACTAAGAGTTGTCTAAGACCATTAAAATGCACTGGAAGTTTTTTCTGAAAACTGAAAACTGTTTTCTTTATGCTTCTTTCCTGTACATCTTTCAAGGTACATCAGACTGACCGATTTACACAATTACATTTTCTCAGTTAATGTAGTGCAAGCCTTCTGTTTTTTATTATTTGCATTGTAATCACTAAATTTTTTCATTTGAATTAATTTGGCATTCTATTTTTCTAATATTTATATATTTTCAGCAAAGAGAATCTGTGATGAGCGCCCACTGTCTGCCATTTTATTTAACTCTGTTCAGTGTCTTACTTTTCCCAGTGCAAATTAGACTGTCTTACTAAAGACAACCATTACCTTATTTTATGCAACATTCTTTCTTCACTGACTTTAGCTGGTCAGACTAATTTTTAGACAAAGTCTTAAGATAATGGCTATGTTTATGCAACCGGCCCCTGTACATTACTGTACATTAAGCACACATTATATTGATGTTCACAGTGTTTAACTGTTGCAAACATTTATGAATACTCATAATTGATGTATGCATACTGGTGTAGAGTGTAAGTTTATATACTGACGCTATAAGGTTTCTCTCCAGTGTGAATACGCAAGTGGCTCTTCAGCGTCTGAAGGTGGCGAAAACGTGTTCCACAGGTGTTACATGGATATGGCTTTTCCCCGGTGTGGATCAGAATGTGGGCACGCAAGTGAGCTACCTACAACACACACCCACAGTGTTACAATATGCAAGTTACCTTAAATCAAACTACTCGTCTACTTGTTTAAAGGTAAATTGACAACAGAAGATTTGCATGCGTAGGGTACATTTGTAAACATGTAAATGACATTGCAAGCATAAAATAAATTTGCATGTGCAAAATAAGTTTTGTAAAGGTGTAAATATTTTGTAAAGTTAAACAACAAGATTTGTGCCATTGTACTGTCTTACATAACTGTAAAGTCATGTGTTACAAAACTGCAACTTCTTATTAACATGAAATAAATATGATCTGTATTCTTCTGTTCTTAAGTTTTAAATTTAAGTTTTCAAATACAAATTATGTACAACCTTGCAACACCTTTATTTTACACACAGGGACATATTCCTCAGATTTTATAGTTCTTAACACTACAGTTTTTGCTTGCAAATCACTGCTTGTTCTGTCAGGACCACTATTGTCAAATATTAAACAATATCATTATTAAACAAAAGTATAATTTATGGTAAAACAAAATCATTCCATGCTCAAATAAGCATAAAAAACATACCGAATGAGCCAGAAAACTGTACTGCATGCAATAACATTAAACAATTCTAAGTCAAATAGCAAAGCTGGAATAATACAGCAATGAGCCTGTTGGTAAAATGTAAGTTGCAAAGTATTACTAAACTCTTGAACTAGAACAATGTTGTCAAAAACCTAATGAGCCTCAGCAACAAGCATCCCAGCTAATACATGACCTACCAGTTACATAACTTATTGGTACTTATTGGTAAGCTTTCGTCTGAGGTAAATTAGAAAAAATCATATATAACCGTATTGTCTAAAAAGTGTATGGTATAATGTGCATCATCAATAAGTATTTAAAGTAATAGATATGGTTGGTAATGGTTGTAATTTTAGTGCCAGCATGAGGGCTGTTTAACATGTTTAAATGTATCTCAAAACTCTGTTAAACTCTTTTTTTTCTCAGTGAAGTTTTTTTTTTTTGAAAACGAATTTTCCTGAAGCACATAATATGTCCTACTGTAAACAATAAAATTAATAAATGCAATAAAATTTATAAAATGAATTTTCCAAAACGAGAATTGTTTTTAGTCGGCTCATTTAGTTCCAAAAGCAAACAGACACAGTGACCAGTACATGCAGTTTGCAATCAAAGGGAGAGGTGGCTAAATGCTGAGCAGTGGAGTGCTCAGTTTGTTCGTAGTTAAGGAGTATTCATGTCCAACGTCGTGAAGGTTTTATAGGTAGCCAAATTATTTGCACATCTCATCCTTAGCAAAATGTACCGCTCTATAGCTTATGATGCAGATATCAGAATGTTGAAGCACTTGATCTGGTTAAAGGAAACAGTTAAAACATTTTTGTTTCTTAAAGTGACCCTTCAGAACTTAGCTAGCTCCTTATGTCAAGAGACAGCCAGCCCTGAGAGGCTGGTACCCGTTAGCAAACTGTTTGGCAACGTGGAAGATTTTGCTAAATATGTCTCAATGGGTCCTACGCATAATACAGCATGGCTATGCGATTCAGTTCGGGCAGCACTTGCCTCTGTTTACAGGGGTGTTAACCACCAAGGTGGGCACCGAATAGGCAGCTGTCATGAAACAAGTAATAAAGACACTCCTGGCATGGGAGGCCATAAAAATAGTCTCTCCACCAGAGAGAGTCTGGCTTTTACAGCTGATATTTTACTGTTCCGAAGAAGGATGGAGGCTTATGCCCCTTTCTGCATGTGTTAAACCTCCGAGGTCCGAGGACTGGTTTGTCACCATAGATCTGAAGAACACATACTTCCATATCTCCATTCTACCAGAATAGCCCAGTCAGACCACATGGCAGTACAACATTGAAATGTTGTCCTAGCCCATATGAAAGCTTTGGGGCTAAAGCTCAAAAGAGTGTGCTGTTTCCAGCCCAGAGAACAACCTTTTGGGTGTAGTGTGGCACTTGAGAACCTTGAGGGCCTTTTTTTCCCCCACTTGTGTGTACACCATCCTGACTGTGGTCAACTGAGTCTAGCTTAATCAGCTCATCACTGTCAAACTGTTTCAACATCTGTTCATCTGCCTCATGGCAGCTGCAGCCAACATCATAACTTTTGGCCTGCTGCACATGAGGCCGCTGCAGTGGTGGCTCAAATGAAAGGCAACCCTTTCTGCACAATTAGGGTATCATGCAATGTCTTTGTGCCCCTGCTGTGTGGAAAATGCTGGGATTTTTATCCCATGGCCAAGTGCCTGGATCAACTTGTTGTCGCGTAATCCTAATGACAGATGCACCCCTCATGGGCTGGGAAACAGTTATACAAGGCCGTTCCGCCATGGGAATATGGAACCTCTGTTGTGTCATACCTAAACCACCAGGAGGTCTAAGGCCACGCCCACTTTTCAAATTAGCGTGCCAGATCCTTCTGTGGTTTCAGAGAAAGCTTTCAGGGGAAACTACTTTCTGTCAGAGCAGCATATATCCCCAGGCAGTTAAATGTGGGAATGGACGCCCTGTCGAGGCAGGGGTCGAGGCCAGGGGAATGGAGAACTTCACCTCGAGGTGGTGAACTTAGTCTGGGAAGCTTTTATTTCCCAATAGAGGTAGACCTGCTTTTTTGTAGTTTGTCATGATTAGATTAATAATAGGTGCTCTTTAATCTTCTCAGACCAGGCTTTGTCAAGCCAACATGAAGTTTGTCTACAAACTTTACTATCTACAGTAGAATGAAGTTGCAGTTTTGCAACACATATACTTTACACTCACGTAAGACGCTACTCCTGACAAAAATCCTGTCTTGATTAACACTTTTCTAACACAAATGCATATTTTGCACATGCAAATTTAGTCAAGGTACCTTGAAAACTTGTGTGTGCTTAAATCTACTTATGGTGAATTTTGAAGTATTGGAAGTTTCCAACTCATTTTACATTTAAGCAAAAATTGTAATACTGTGCAGCTGTACCTGGACAAATCTGGCTCCACATGTGTCACAGCGATACGGCTTCTCTCCAGAGTGGATGCGGGAGTGAGTCTTGAGATTAGCTGGCCGGTTGAATTGTGCACCACACACATTACAGTGATATGGCTTGTCTCCTATGAATAAAACACAGAAAAAGCATAAAGGATTAAATTGCATAAAATATTGCATTTAGAAAGAGGATTAAATTTAAACAGGACAGATTAAAACATTTAAATTATGGGTGACTGGTATTGTTCATTCAGCATCTCTTGAGTCACCTGTACATGACTGTTTTGTGGTGCCTTCATTTGCAGAGTATGTGAGCTGTGTAGAAAAGTTCCTAAACTTGATTGGATTTTGACCCAACAAACTCTGATTGATACTCTGATCGGCTATTTCCAATACTGGGGTGCAGACATAAGGACTACAGAGACCTATAAAAATAAACAGAATGGAAACAGTTTAACTATTATGTTTGTGGATTTTCCTTTCTGGTTTGTGGTTTTTCCTTGTAGTTAATGTAAGATGCTTCACTGACCTTTGTCCTCAATGATTGAAAGACTTAATGGATGAAAATTGCGCTCAGCAGAATGATGGGGAGTAAACGATATATTTGGCTGAGATGTGTTATATGGATAAGATGGGACATTCCTGAAAAAAATAGCTATGTTAATATATAGAATTGCCTTTTTAACTGCCAAGCATCACTTGTATCATATCATTATTTCTGATTTATTTGTACCTTTGTGTACCAGCACCTTTAATTTCAGCGGGTGTGCCTACCAAAACTGAAATACGTTGATTTATGTTTTTTGGTATGTTGTAAAAAACACACCTATTATTTAGTCCAGGCTCCTCTCCTGACCACACATCATTAGCTGTCTTAGATGAGACTTTCATCTTATCACTCACAAAAGATGAGTGGCTTTGTCGTTGATAGTCCTCTTCTGGTCCCTCCTTCTTTATAAGTGTGGCACACAGAGGGTTGAGGACAATATACTTGTACTTCTTCCAATTACAGGTCTTTGGATCAAGAGTGGGCATAGGTTCTGACCGCTTCTGTTAAATATAACATTGACATAATGAACAATGTGTAAAGAGCAATTTATTAAAACTCAGCAATAAACATTTCAGATTCATCTAGATGTATAAACACACTTGTATAAACATGACCCTTTAAAGGCTCACATATGATCACACGCTGCATACATACCTTTAGTTGGGAAGACATACTGCAGCTGCTAGAATCGGCAGGTAAGTTGTAATGACCAGTGGAATGAAAAGAACTGTTTAAGAACAGGTTGGAGGGAGTTGAAGGTGAGGACTTCAGTTTCTCTAATTTTAAAGTCTGAGATGTAGGGACATTAGTCAGGCAATCTCCTGAATCCAATGAGATACTCTCTTCTGGCACCCTGATAATACAATATTAATAATTACAATACAATATCAATGACAATATTGATAATTTATAAAAAAATAAGTTGACAATTTTTTATTTGAATCTCTTTTGGATCTAACAAGTTACAGCAGACATGTTAAATACACACTAAACAACATCCAACTCGCACCCAACACTCTCTCTGTTTTACCTGGCTTGGTCTGGTATAGGATTTTCTGCTTCAGCTAAAGGCCTGGAGGGAGAGGGGAAGATGGTAGGATTAGCAGGTGTTGATTTGCCACCAACGGGAGCTCTAGAGATTGACTCCATCAAGATGGGATTTCTGGAGACCCGCTCACTGCACAGAAAATAACACACACTCTGTCATCCTCAGCAGCAATATATACAAAACACAGAGTTACATACTTCTGCACAACATTTCATTATCAATTCAAGGTTAATGTCAAGAAAAATGCTGAAAACCTAATAATATTACAAGCCTATGGGGATAGAAGAACCAGTTTTCAGCTCAGATCATTATTGCATTATTGCTACCCTCTCTGCCTTGATCTTGAGTATCACCTGTGCTGCATAAATGTTCGGCAGGTGTCTGCAACATGCTCCATCTGTAGGTATGTGGCAGCAGCGAGTACTCCAGAGACTGTACCAGGCGTGAGAGGAAGACAGGAGGTGTACATGAAGTCCAGCAGCATGGACACACTACCCGCGTCCAGCTCCTCCGGCAGGGTAAGGGAAAGTCCTCGCTCAACACAACCACCATTCACTCGACAAGAGAAGAGTGTGTAGAAAAATCCACTAGGGGAAATGAGGAGAAAAGATGTTGATATTTTCATGACAACATCTGGCAGGTGTTTTTATGCAAAGTGACATTCACCCATAGTGCATTCAGGCTTTATATCTTATTTGTATATGCATGCCCTAGGAATTAAACCTATGAAATTGGCCATGCTTGTGCCATGATTTTCTCTTTTAGGTTTAAGAAAGCAATTGTAAAATGGGACAGTGATTTTTTATTCTACAAAAGTGAACTAAAGCAAACTCTGACTTAGAAGTGAGATAAAAGTTCAGTAGAAAAGTTGCACTGTAATACAATGTATGTGTTTCACAGAAGAAAGATGTGACACATGTTATATACTTGAAAGAAAAGGTGTTAACCACAAATGCATGGGTATGTTAGTGTAAAATAGCAGGTAACTGTCTTTAAATAAAGAGAAGTCTTAACACACACAGGAAAAGGGATGGTGCAGGAAAGAAAGAGATGGGGAGTGTGAGAAAGCGAAATGGCACTCCCTCCTGACCAACCTGCATGCAATGAGCACAGCGCAGTGGGCGTGCATCTTGGTGGTACCCACTAGCAACGTGGCATCTGTAAGAATATCCCGATGTCGTAGTTCGTTTAAATTCAGCAGTACATCATTGGAGTGGTGTGTGAACTCTTTAATGTAGCCCTCCATCTCCATCAAATGGGATGATACAACTTGCCGTGAAGGCTTTTGGTGTTCTTCCTCCATCTGCATTTACTTAACTGATTGATAAAGAAAATAAAAAGTTAGTTACTTGCTACAGTTGCTTCCATTATAGACTAGTCACAACAAAAATGTGTTGGTGCACTGAAGCTTCATAAACATCAAAATGTATATTTGGTTTACCTGTCTGTAGAGGTTAAGGTGACAAAAAATATTCAGAACATCTGTTTGGGGAGACCAGCTCCCTACTCGTGCCTGTCATCACAAATGTAAAATGTTAAACTTTTTTAATTATGTTTAAGCTGCTTTATATTATTCAATTATATTAAATATTAGAGCAAATCAGTTCAGCTTGCTAATACAACTCCTAATCTACACCATTTTCTATACAGTTCATTTGTAATGCAGTTACATTTGTAATGTGGGGAACATTCTATGCGTTCCTAGACTAAAAAAATGCATACTTTTTTAGACGTTTTTTAGACAAGTTTTAGATGCATTAATTTGCTATTTCCACATCTTAACAATAGTTAAAGATAAACTATATTCCTTTTCCCAAGAACAACTAAATTTATAATATATTGTTATTATAATTTAAGCTACAGTTAAGTAAATTTGTCCATGAATGACAATTAAACTGGTATACATCCATATTTTTTAAATAAAAGGAACTCACCCCGACCAGCAGGGACGAAAATACATGCCAGACTGTTCTTACAGCTTCTCTGTCCTTCTGATCTTATAAGGTTCAACCTTTCTTACTCTCTCATGTCTCTGAAAAACTAACCAGTCTGACTTAAGAGAGTATCCTTTCATAACACTATGCAGGAAGTCCTATTCAGTTGGGTGTTTATATCCTGTGTTAGTAAAAGCTGTCTTTTTGCACTGATCTAAGGTCAGTTTTGTGGTGTTCATGTAATGATTGAGGTTGGATATAGATAAGGAAGAATGGTCTCTGATCAGTGTAAAAACAAAGTTCTGCTTAAATCCCCCTTTTCTATACTGCCCACACAGTGGAAACCTAGCGGAAAAAGCTCCTGGCCCCCGTGTTTCTGTATTTATAGTTTAGTTATAGTATTTGAGCCATTTGTGCTAAATTTCTCTTCATTGATGACCGGAAATTGGGTAGCGTGCTTGGTGTGTTGTGTATGTCCACTTGTATTTTTGTGTGGATCAGAATTAAGAGAATTTCGGTTTGTATGGTAGAGTGAATGCATGACCAAAGCAAACTCGCTTGACACAGTATCTGTCCAGGACTGGGGGAATCGTCAGATGAAGTTTGAGCAAATACATCATTCTGTCTCGAGTGTTCTGTACTGGGCTGCCTTACAAATCTTTTGACAAGCTTAGCTTTAATATGTAGTATAACTTTAGTATACTACTGTTTTTAGTATAATCTTTCGAAAAATAAACCTAGCATTAGAATACTGTAATGCTCCAAAATGGGTAAAATGTGTTGGATAAAGATTTGAGTTGGTAATTGAAAGATTGTAGGTTTGACTTTTGTGTTCTATACCTATGCCAAATAACTAATGCTAAATACAAAATGAATGGCTTTCAAGCTTAAAGAAGTTATAATTGTTAACAGAGGGAACAATTAACCCTAAATGAATGGAACATACTGCTTTTAAATCTTCATTTGTGTTCTCAATTGCTTTTAGGTTTAGAGATTTTTTTCACTTGTTTTACTGTCCACCTATAAAAATTATGCTTTGTGTCATTAAACCAGGTTGCAGAGGAAAAAGTCTCAAAGATAAAACAAAGGCCACAGCATTAGTTCAGACTAAAGAAAAAGAGCCAGATACAGTCAGGTCAGCAGTTATAATCAAACCAGGCCTCACCTGCCTCAGTCAGAAGTTGCCGGAAACCTCCGTCTGGCTTCCTGTGAAAGAAGTGTGTGTGCTTCTGGAAGCTTGTTATGGGCAATGAAGGAAGGAAACAAGATTTTTTTTTAATGATATGGGTGATATCCCTCTCTCACAGTCGAAAACAACTGAGCAACACCTAGAGAAATGCAGCCTGCAGATGTGCAGGAAGTTGGAAGAACCCTCGCTCCACAGCCTGCCCCCACTTAAGGCTTCCTGTGAGACACACACAATTATGCATACACACACAGCTAGAGACAGGGATAAAACGCCTGCGCAGGACATCCGTCCAGGAGACTAAGACAGTGGATATGGGGTATATGGATATGGGGTGGATATGAGGTCTGCGTATATATTTCCAGTAGTACAAAAACAAGCAGAAAGTTACCTCATTTTCTTCGCTTACTGTTCGCAGAGAGGGTTTATAGGGAAAACTTGCCAATCGTTATCTTATGTATTTAATATATTGCTTGTTATGTTTCCTGTACAGCTGTTTTGTATCAATGCAAATTGTGAAAAGTGCTATACCGATAAAAATGAGTTCAGAACTCTGACCTGGGAATTTGTATCATGTGACGATGTTTGAGCAATAGAAGATATTGTACTATATTGTACTTACTATAGGTACATACATGGTACTTAGTTTGTAGAGGTACAAAGTAATTACCAGGTAATTACCTACATATAGTATGTACAATATAGTCCCTTTTAAATACCATGTACGTACTCAAAAGTAAGTACCTTGTGTTACCACACATTTGTCTGTAAGTACAGCTTATGTACTATATATGTACCAGGACAGTACACATACTGTAAAATAAAGTGTGTGATAAAAGGGAAAATAAAAGTATGGAGCAGTAAAATTAATTTAGATAATTTAAAGTTGGGTAATCTTTATATTCACATTCCTATTAAAATCTTTATTAATATTGACTTTTATTTTGATTGTATTGATCTGAGCTGAGTTTGTGACACAGTTAAGACATTTATGAGATTTCGGGGCCTTTTTCTTTGGAGAAATATGTCAGATGTCTAGCAAACGTTTCAAATTTGCTCCCCATTTTATCTGATTGATGTCTAGGAGAATAATTGAGATTTTAAACTGAATTCTTGTTTTACGACAATTATTAATTATAGCTGTTACAAAACAGAAAATAAGTACAGAGAAGTCCTTGTGCAAACACAGTATTTATCCAGTTTTTGGTTAAACATGCATTATGTATGTTAATGTGAGTTTGAAGTATCTTTTTGACTGTGGTGTTGAGTGGATGTGTGTGTCCTTGTGCATCTATTTGTTTTGATGGTGGATGAATCAATTGTGTCTTTGATGCAAAAAAGAAAAGAGAAAAAGAAGAGACAGCAGAAAAACACAGAGGGGGAGATGTGGGTCTAAGCGACTTCCAGGCATTGTGTGAAAAACAGAACAGAGCAGGCGGTTGAGGAAAAGTAAGACCATTACTAAACGAGCTCGGCAATAACGGAAACTATACAGTCTGTCAGACTGGCAGCAGCTATGTTATTCAGATAGGACCCTGAGAACTGTGTCTCTCTGTCCTGCAGTGTGACCTGAGTGGGCTGCAATGACTGTATTACACTTCTGTGGAAAATTAATGCATTACATGGTGAAAAAATATTGTTGTATTGTATATATCATATCAGAGAAATGTGGACATTTGTCATGTATGCTGAATCAGAGAAATGTGGACATATTAGGACATGCTTTGTGCTTATCTGATGTGATTGAAGAAAGGTGTTTGTTGTCTTGAAGAATGTGACAGCATTTGAGTGCTGGGGTAGATCTCTGGGACTCACTGAATCTGAAAGAGATTCCTAAAACTAAACTAAACCATGAATGATCTAGCTATTATGAACATTCCAAAACCTCATAAAAGCTGAAACAATTAAAGAGTATAGAAAACATCTTTGGTTATGTAACCCAATTCCCTGATATAGGAAATGAAAAACTGCTTCTGGAAAGTGATATTATGGGGAAGACTTTCAAGGGAACTCAGCGTTGCATCAGTAAGCTAATGCTACAGGGAACAAATTATCCATTATAGAACACTTAGGGAAGTGTCTGCCTCACAAGCTGTGAAACACTGGCACAGACACTGTGAAGTGCAGACTTAGTTGATGATCAATCCAGGAGGGCCTGAGCACCTGGAGTTAAAGTCACGCACAAACTATAAAACCTTATAAATGTCTGCGGATAGGACCAGCCTGCCGCAGCACAGATATCATTCAAGAATGCACCCTTGGCCAAACCTTTAGCTGAATTTATACCCCTAGTAGAGTGGGCTCTGACTCCAGGTAAAGCCATACCATACACATTTTAGGACAGAGCAATAGCATCAGTAATCCAATGAGATAACCTTTGCATGGTGACTGCATAACTTCTTTTGCTGCATTACTTCTGTACCATAGCAAACCAGAAGCTGAGAGGATTTACACCACTGGCCTGGGCAATGGACATAGATCCTCTGAGCCCTGACCAGACATAAAAATGCAACTTCTTCTGCTCCGGTGACCCATAGCTAGCGAGCCATGGAGGACTTTTAAAAGGGCCTGCAAGTCCCCTACCCTTTAAGAGTCATAAACTTCTCTAAGGCTGGCTCTAAGGACTTAAATGGTGCCTCTAATAATACTTCCAAGACCACAGTAACGTCCCATGAAGGAATTTGCATCCAGTAGTCTGCCACCACAGAAAAATCAAGATATTAGAGTGTGTCTCCCTACAGATGTCTTTTCAACCGGCTCGCAGCTAACAGGGACAGCTGCCACAAAGATCAGGGTATCAGGAGTAAATCCTGCTGAGAGGCGTTCTTGGAGAAACTCCTGCACTGAACCAACAGGGCAGTGGATAGGGTTAAGGTGGCAGTTCTCACACCATGACCTAAAGAGACGCCACTTCAGAGCATGCATTTTCCTTGTAGAGAGAACTCTTAATATAAACCTCATATTGTCTCAACAACCTCGGTTGAAGGACCATAATTTATGAGCTGGTGCCTCTGAGTGCCAGACCCACAATCTTCAGATTTCACCTTGGATGAAAGATCTAAGACAGAAGGTCTTTCTAGATGGAAAGCTCCCATGGGGTGCCATACAGTAGGGACACAAGAGGTGAAAATCTGGTGGGCCAGAATGGAGCCACTAGTAGCAGATGGTCTTAATCCTAGAACTCCTTGGAGCATAGTAGGTCATGTCCTTGAAGGCAAACGGATCCACTTTTGCCGACCAAACTGCCATATGGTTTCTACCACATCTAAGTAGAGCCTCCACTCCCCGGGCCTCAGACCTTGCATGACAGGATGTCTGGTAGGCCGTGCCTCAAAAGGGTATGAAGCACTCTGCACATAAACATTATTACCCTTAGAGGATTGATTTTGGGATGAAACCATTGCTCTTTAGCCAGAACTGAAATGGTCTCATATGCAGTAACCCCATTGGAATAATGTTGGCTGCTACTGCTAGTCTCAGAGGAGCCAGGGCTGCAACAAAATTCCAAAGATCTATAATCAGACGTAGCCCTCCATCTTTCTTGGGCACTATGAAGTACCTGCTGTAGAAGTCAGACTCCCTCTGGCAGGACAAATTTGTAGGATCATATCTGTGGAATCATAAAACTACACCCTCCATCGGTTTCAAAAAGTCTGCCCCTTTAACAGGTTTATGACCTTTTGATCCAAGCCAGGAGAAACTCCCCAAGCTTCATAGGAATGCCATGGACACTCATGTGAACATCAGAAAATGAAACCTCGAAAAACCTTTCCTTTATATGCCACAAAAGGTGCCCGTATGTACATGTGTATATGTATATGTTTGTGTGTTTGTTTGTTGTACTTTGCTCTTTGTAATTATTATCCTGGTTTCTACCAGTAGATATGAGATTTTCATGCAGCTGTATGAATGACAATTTAAGATTCTTCAAATGGTGCATATTTAATATAAAATAAATCCACTTTCTTCCAATTTTCTTTCGTGCTCTTCTCTTCCTCTTTTATACCGGTCCCAAAGGGGGAGGGAAAATCACAGACTCGCTTACTCCAACTCTTGTTAGGGACAAGTTTTAAAACAATAAAGCTCATTGATAAGGTTGTTTTTTATGGTCATGAATGTATTGCATAGTAGGAATAGGTGATTATCCCGATATTTCAATACAGTTTAGTTGTACAAAATGACATTTTTCCTTTCCCTTTCCTTGGCCAGGGATAGTGGCTTGGTCTTTTCTTGTCCCCTCCCTAATAAATAACTGTCGTAGGGTAGTCTGGGCATTTTGGGGAATGGCATTTGCTGCCACTCTCTTAGTCTCTTAATGCCGCAACCAAACACCTTAATACTTGATTGTGGTGCCATGTGTATCTCCCCTGCTTCAAGCTCCTCTTACAACCCACCATAATATGTTTGAGGTTTTCCGGAGCTGCACACAGGTGACAGGCTGGGTCTTGTCCATACCAGACATGCAAATTAGTTGGTGAGGGCAGCCCATTATATGGCGCTCTAACAATAAAACTTAGCCTGTTTGTTTTTATACCCCACAGCTCACTCCAAGTGATTCTGCATTGTTCAATGCCTTCCTACCTCATTCAGCAGCCTTGCTGGGCTTAGGAGACTGCTTTGGCGCATCTACTTGCCTGATGTCGTATCTCCTCCACCACTATGTGCCGTTGTTCCTTTGGCATAGATTTTTGCCATGTTGTTACTCCCAACCCAAATCCCCCTCTGCCATATTGGACTTGTCCCACAATGTCCCTGTGTCTGAGGGCTGCCTTCGCATCTGCTACTGCTGTAACTGTGTTCCATCTCCTTCCTGTTGCTAATGTTGGAGCAGCATTTCTTACACAGGGATCATGGGATTCCTTGAGTGTCAACTTTAGCCTTGTTTTAGTGCATTTATATTCCTCCACAAGGCTTGAAATAGGAAGTGAGAGAGCCCATTTCCATACAGGCCTATGTTGCTAAGGCATCTTGGTAGTCCAAGCAATTTCCTCACTTGTGTACTTATCAATCTCTCCAGGTGTTTGGCATAAGATAAAGTGAGCTCCTAGATTAAAATTAGCCACATAAGACATGGTAATAACCCAAATTGGATGCACCAGTGTTTCAGCTTCCCAGAAAGAGCTGTATTATTGATTTTCTTAAGTCCACTGACTGTCTCTTGCCTGAGTTGTTTCACCTGTTCAGTGTCTTTAAGGTCTGCGGTGTACCATCGTCCAAGGCTTTTGATAGGCTTGTCCGTGACCGTTGGTATGGGCTCTTTGTACAAAACCTATCATTGGTAAGTTGGTTGGAGATGCTGCGGGATTTGCTGGGTTTGGTCTTCATTTCTGTCGGGCTGATGTTTTCCTAGAGCTTATCCAGCAGCCGCTTTGTACATCATTTAGTTGTTGTGGTAAGAACAACAACTGGTTGTTGTTTAACCGCTCTCCTCCAACCACCCAATGCAATACCCAGAATATAATTTGCCATTGTTATTATTATTGGCTTTCACTATTATTTCCACAGTGCAACCTGCCATAATGTCAACCTCCAGCTGCTGCCAATTGGTGGTACTATCCTGTGTGGTAATACAGAACTGGAAATCCTGAAAGTAGGCTTCAACCCCCATGGGTCGACGGTGGTGCGGGCGCCACCACATGGATTTTTTCCTGATAACAGTAAAAAGAACTTTGATTGTACCCATAAGAGAAATACACTGTTTAAATATGTAAGGGTCTCTTTTTATTTTTGTGCACTTACAAGAACAACAAAATGCTTTCGTAAAATAAAAAAATAAACACGGTGCGCTTTCAGCTGTCTCTGTCTTCATGAGCATCTTCCTAAACGCGTCATAAAAACAAACCGAAACTTTGCAAATTCTTATAGAAACATGAATATGCTGTTTGTACAAACATTTTGCCTTGTTTAACAAGTTGCAGTTAAGTGCCCCCTTCTGTTCAAGGCTAAGTACTGCATATAATGTTGTGTCAGGTCCTTATATGATGACATCACAAGTGTGAGCCGGGGTTTCAGTTGTAGCAGGGAAGAGCATGTGGTTGTGGCTGTTATTGTTCATTGATTTAAGTTGATCCAAAGGCACATTCGGTAGTAAGACATTGCCATATTCTAGTTTTATGCATGTTTACTCTAATTTGTCTCATCTTATATGCCAGATGTTAATATTGTTTTCTATATTTTGTTAATTAAACTATCTGTTTCTGATAAACCTGATACTTGCTATTCACTGTTAAAAAAGAGCTTTGTTATCTGACTGCCAAATCAAGCAAGGTATTTGATATAAAGAGCAGGACAGTGAAACATATCTCTAAAGAAGTCTACTTTTCAATAAACTGACACAAATCGAAAACACATGTTCTTGGATTATGTAATACGCATAAAAGTAAAGACAGGTACAGTTTCTCTTGTGTCAGCTCATTATCTGTAATGCAAGCCCACACATAAGCAGAGGGCACTATTCATACATGAATGATCTGCATGAGCTTTGCAAACATGGCGACACCCCCAAACAATAGTGTTATGATCCCTGTCTGTGTGTCCCTGTCTTTGATCCTTGAAGACTTTTTTGTAGATCTTGGGATGGTACATGATCCTACCAAGTTTTGTACATGTGTGTAAAACACAGTGAGATGGCTACTTGGTTAAATCCTTGCAGGTGGTGCTATCGAGCCATTATAATTCAAACATTGTTTGCCTGCTATTACTGTGTAAAACATGACATTTCCTGTTGCCAGCAGATGGCACTAGAACTGTTGCTGAATATTGTAATGTAGATGTTTTCAGGCTATGACCCTTATCAAACCTGTGAAGTTTGGTGCAGTTCAGACATTGTTTGCCTGAGTTACAACAACTTTCTCTTACATAGCGAAACATCAAACTTTGTCAGGCTGCACTGGACATGCCCTTCAACGAAAAGTCAAGATCTTCACAATTTCACATCTCATAGAACTTTAGATTAGCCTGACAAAATATGATGTTGATCTGGTTAAATTTCTGCGAGTAGCTCATTACAATATGATGCATGTCATTTCCTGCTGCCAATAGGTGGCGCTATAACTATAAATGAATACTGGCATGTGTTAGGGACAGGATTGTTATCAAACATATCAAGTTTGGGGCCATTTGGACATTGTATGCCTAAATAACAACAACTTCCTGTTTCATGGCGAAGCATCAAAATTTGTCAGGTCGCCACGGACACGTGCATCAACGAAAAGTCAAGTTCTTCACAATTTAGCACAGCAAAGGCCTTAAGATGAGACTTATCAAATATGATGTTGATACGATGAAAACTCTAGGAGGAGTTTGTTAAAGTACGACACCTGGAAATGGTAAAAACTGCACAAAAATTGCAGAGGATATTCAAAATAGCTGACTTCCTGCTTGGTTTAGAGCTTGGTACCAGAAAGACTTTTTTGATTGTCTTGGGATGATACATGAGCCCAGCAAATTTCATGCATGTACGTAAAACACAGTGCGAGGGCCGCTTTGCTGAACTTTTGTAGGTGGTGCCATTTGTCCATGCCTAATGCTGAAACGTATACCACATGTAAATTTAAAATACGAAACCTGGAAATGACAAAAATTGTGGAGAAAATTTAAAATAACTGACTTCCTGTTGGGTTTAGGGCTTGGTACCTCTGGACTTTTTTTTGGGATGATACATAAGCCCAGCAAATGTCATGCATGTATGTAAAATAGTGTAATAAATGTATAATAAAATGTAAAATGTATAATGGACTGTATTAACGATATTAGAAAATGGATGGCAAACAACTTCCTTCTACTTAACTCCAACAAGACAGAGATTTTGATTATTGAACCTAATAGCTCCAAACACGACACAATAGCCCACAACTTCTCTATAGAAGGTTGCACCATTGTCCCTTCTTCCGCAGTCAAGAACCTAGGTGTGATTCTAGATAAGAACCTGTCTTTCGATGGTCACATTTCTAATACATGCCGAACTGCATTTTTTCACCTTAGAAATATTTCAAAGATGCGCCATATGCTGTCTTTCTCGGATATAGAGAAACTAATCCACGCCTTTATGACCTCCAGAATCGACTACTGTAATTCATTACTGGGGGGATGTCATGCAAAGCAAATAAATAAGCTTCAGCTGGTTCAAAATGCAGCTGCTAGAGTTCTCACTAGATCAAAAAAGTATGACCACATTAGTCCACTCCTAGCAACACTGCACTGGCTACCTGTAAAATATCGCATCGATTTAAAAATTCTGTTAATGACATACAAAGCACTAAATGGCTTAGCACCTCTATACCTCCGTGAACTATTATCAGCATACAACCCATCACGGACATTACGTTCACAAAACAACAGGCTCTTAATAGTTCCAAGAATATCAAAGAAATCTAAAGGTGGCAGATCTTTCTCCTACTTAGCTCCTAAACTATGGAATAACCTTCCCAGTAAAGTCCGGGACTCAGACACAGTCGAACAGTTTAAAACTACATTAAAGACTTATCTGTTTACACTTGCATTCACATAATCTTTGACCCAACTCTCTAAGGCCGCCAATAGTTAACCTCAACTGGAACCGGGCACACACACATAATACATACTGCATGTGATATCACATAAAACTGCTTACAATCAACATAGGAATGGCTGCTACGCTAATTCTATTTTGTCCTTCTCTCCCTCCTCCTCTCTCCTTTTCTCTCTCTCTCTCTCTCTATCCCCCTATCCCTTTCTCCGAGGTATCCTGAGGAATGAGTTCCAGCTGGCTAACACTGCCCCACCTGATGCCCACCCTGGTGCTGCTTCATGACGACTACCCAGGACAACCTCCGGCACCTGTTATATTAAAATCAAATTTACCACATTACACTTAACATATAACATTATTAACTCTCTTATAGTGAAGTTCTGCATCTTATAATGTCTGTATCTGTATCCTGTAAACTGCATAGTGAGTTATGGATGCGATCAATGGCAATTTGTGTCCCCTATTCCGGATTGCACATGCTACGGATTGCACCTATAACACGTCATGTCAGGGTTTTTTTTCTCTCCTAAAGAGTTTTTTTGAATCCCTGACCACTGACTGCTATGTCATTACATGTAAAGCTGCTTTGATACAATGTCCTTTGTGAAAAGCGCTATACAAATAAAATTGAATTGAATTGAATTGAATTGAATTGAATTGAATTGAATTAAAACACAATGCAAAGGCCGCTTCATTGAACTTTTGTAGGTGGCGCTATAGAGCCATTTGTCCATGCCTTATGCTAAAGCGTATACCACATGTACATTTTCACCACGCTTGAGGCGTGTGCAAAGTTCCATGACTTTTCGAGCATGTTTAGGCCCTCAAAAGTGTGATTCATTTTGGAGAAGTGAATAAACTGAGCAGATACAATAGGGCTCGGGCCCTAATAATAATAATAAACGGAGCAGTACGGAACAATAGGACTTTGCACCTACTGTGCACCTCGGTGCTCTGGCCCTAAATATAGCTGCAAGCAACAATCATGGGGTCAAGCCCATGAATAATACAAAGGAAAAAATATGCGTACAACTCTGATGATGACATGTTAAACACAGTTCTGAAACACAGGAATAAGCATATAAAACACAATAAAATGGGTTATAACTTTTGACCAGTAGGTGGTGCTGTCACCCAATTATAATGCGGCAATAAAGATGTGCTAATGGTGAGACATACCAAGTGTCAATACATAAAAGTTTTGGGAAGATACCTATAAGGCCTCATGTCCTTTTAGCATGCTGACATTTGAATCCTTGACACAATATACGGGAATCGTTCAACCAATAAAAAATCTTTTGATAATGTTTTGTCAGGTTTGTCTCTAGATGCGGGAAACCAAATTTCATGCCAATCGGATGAAATTTGTAGGAGGAGTTTGAAAAAATATGCTTTGAACTAAATTCCCTTTGTCGAACATGAAGTATGGTCAAAAATGACAAATGTGGTATCATCCGTATTGCCATGAGCCAGCAAATGAAAATGTATAAATCATTTTGCAATTTGTCGAAAATGTAATATTTAATAACTAATTTCATAAACATCGTTATATCTTTTTACCACTTGGGGGCGTTGGCTTAAAACCTAACAGGTCCTTTCAGGCTGTGGCCCCAATGAAGTGTATTAAGTTTCGTGGCAATACGTATTTGAGTTATTGCACTTTTTGACAAAATTCAAAATGGAGGATGCCCAATATGGCCGACCGAGGAACATTGGGTATTGTTCGACTTAACATGTCTTAAGGAATCCATCAAAAGCATTCAAAAGTTATAGGCAAAAATAGCCATTTTTATTATCTCTGCACCACTAGGTGGCGCCGTGCCGGAACTCTGCAAGTCATCTCATATCATATGTGTGATGACACAAGTCCAAGTCTCATGTCAATAGCGTTGCGAAGATACAGCCTTTTGTTAGTTTTGCCAAATTCGTTGACGCACTGTACAGGAAGGGGTTGCCCAATCTAAAATCTTTTGATAAGTTTTTGTCCCCATGGTACCCAGATGGTACTTTCCAAATTTCATGGTAATCAGACAAACGCTCTGGGAAGAGATCGAAAAAGTATGTTTTTTTTTATTCTAAATGTCCGGACAATTTTTATGATGTAAAATGATGTCATAGCATGGGACTGATTCGTCATGAGCATCTGCATTAAAAGACAAAAATTTGAAGAGAATTTTGAAAAGAATTTTGTTTTTAGGACTATAACCACAAACATAAGTGAAAGTTTGAGCTGGTGGTGGCGCTAGAGGATTTGAGTTTGAGATTTTGCCTTGATTATAGATAATATTGTCCTCTAAATGTGTGCCAAATTTTACAACTTTTTACCATACAGTTCTATGGGCTGCCATAGACTTCCATGGCGGAAAAAAAAATATAGCTGCAATTACTGGGTCAAGCCCACCAAAGCTGGAAAAAGAAAAATGTATGGTAATCTGTACTGATGTTCTTTAAGAGAAGTCAGAAGTACTGTAGGTTCAGATGTATAGGTAAAAATAAACTCAAAGGAAAAACTTTGTAAATGACCGACATGTTGCAGTTTTATAGGTTACAGGTCATTCCCCCCAAAAAACCACTCACAATAAAAAAGAAACACGTTTTGCAGCGTCTCTGACTAAACTAACATTTTCACTCTGGGAATGTGTAGGACAGATTTGAACCACCAACCTTCCAGTTTACTAGCTAGCTGCTTAGACCACTGTACCAATGCTTCAGTCCACATGCTTATTGCTCATGAGAAGAGCCCTTAGCTCTTAAAAAAGAGCACAAAGCAACATTTGTTTCCTTGTCAACAAATTAACATGCAAAGTTTAACAGGTTATGAAACTGGTCAATTGGATAATATGTATTGATAAGCATTCTAGCAAAGTTTGATGTCATTGGACAAATGTTTTGCAAAGATATTACCTCATCTGTTTTGGCATGCTCGCTGAAACATTAATTGACATTGTATATGAAAACTGTTTGACGAATCAAAAAGCTGCAAGCAGCAATTGCAGGGTCAAGCCCCGCAATAGTACGAAAGAAAATATATACGGACATCTCTGATGATGAGATGTAAAATGCAGTTTTAAAACACAGAAAAAAACATTTAAAACACAATAAAACTGCTTATAACTTTTGACCAGTAGGTGGTGCTGTCATCAAATTAAAGTGTGGGGATGAGGATATGCTTGTGATGTAACAAACCAAGTATCGTGTCAATACACGAAAGTTTTGCGAAGATACAGCTTTGAATACATTTTGCATGCACACCATCGAAATTGTGGGCAATTTATACGAAAACGGTTTCATCAATTAACAAGAATTCCATACCTTTTTTTTGGAGTGCCTGTAGATTAACCATACCAAGTTTCGTGCAAACTGGATAAAAACTGTGAGAGAAGTTCAAAAAAGTAAGGTTTTTTATATAACTCAGAACTACAAACAGGAAGTAGGACTCATGCTGCGTTCACACCAAACGCGAATGAAGCGTTAAGAGCGAGTGATTTACATGTTAAGTCAATGCAAAGACGCGAATAGACATCCTGCGGTGCGATTCGCGCGAATGAACTCACCAAGCTGGGTGCGCCTCTGAAGTATCTGATGGACCCAGACACGGCGCCGAACGAATCTACGCCGTTTTTCAGCCTTCCATAGCACATAAAGCGCAGCTACTCTCTCAACGAAATCCAAGTCAGCCATTTTGCAAAGGGAGACGCGAATTTCACGCGCGAATGAAGCGAATTTCACGCGCGAATGAAGCGAATTTCACGCGCGAATGAAGCGAATTTCACGCGCGAATGAAGCGATTTATTCGCTTCATTCGCGTTTGGTGTGAACGCACAGTAACTATGCCACTTTTTTATCTTAGGACTCAGCATGTGTTAGCAAACATAAAATTATGTTTATATAATATGAAAATATGAGTCCAATGACAGTATACCAATTTTTTCCTATGTTGTAAGCATTTTTGTAAATGTCATTATATCTTTTCAACAAAAAAAAACTCAAATCATGGTGGTAATAAAGCATTGTTTGGTCATGATACACCATTGCGTTATTAAAATACTGCAATTTACAACAAAATTCAAAATGGCTGACGATTAAAATGGCCGACCATGGAACATTGCACATCACATGGCTCGGCATATGCAGCACAAAATCAAACAAGACCACTGCTATGATTTTAAACTTAAGTATTCAAAAGTTCAATAACAGAAAAGGCTATTTTTTGCAACTCCTGACCAGTAGGTGGCGCTATCACGAAACTCTACATGTACCCTTAAGTTTAGACTGTGATGAAATGTACCAAGTTTGGTGTTTGGTGTTAATACACGATTGTTTGGCAGAGATATAGCACTATTTTGGCATACTGCGTGTATGCAAATGTCATTTACGAGAATGGATTGGTCAAGCAGCATGCATTCCATAACCTTTTGTCAGCACGGTATCTAGATGGAACACGCCAAGTTTAGAGAATTTTTGCTGAAAACTGTGGGAGAAGTTCGAAAAAGTACGTTTTGAACTCATTTGAAAATGGCGTATAGGAAGTATGGCCGATATTCACTTTTTTGTGAAACTTTACCCTTCCTTTCAGAAAATGGCCATGATGAACCATGTGAAGTTTTGTAGCCATATGTACTTGCATTCATGAAATATGGATACTTACCAGCTCCAATCTACAGTAGGCAGTCAACCAAAATGCCTATTACCACCGCATGCACCAGCATTGACAGGGATTAATTTACAGGGGTCGACAGGTGCCGGTGCCTCCACTCATATTTTTTTCTAAAAAACAAATGTTCTCTGATTGTGTAATATGCGCAGGAATGTAAAGAGAGTTTTCTCCTTGTCAGCTCATTATCTGTAATGTCCACCCACATGCAGAGGGCATTATTCATATCATAATCATCACACGAGGCATACGCAAAGATGGCGACTCCCATAAACAATAGCGTGCCAAACACAAACAAATCACCCAGATTCATGGTCAGGTGTATTGATTTTACAGCGCATTTGGACGATTTATTGGTTTATTTGTGGTAACAATATGTATATGTGCCTGTTTGGCTAAAGTTGATTTTTGTTATGCGTGGTTGTTGTTAGTATTAGTGATGGGTAACAATTACTATTATTATTAATAGGACAGTATTTTTGTGTTTAAAAATGTTTTTGCCCATAAGTTATGCATGTACACAAATATCTTTAACATTTCTTTACAATTCTTTTAATTTATCTTTTAGGAATGTGGATCTGCATCACTGGAGCACCGTGCTTTACAAAGGATGTTTACTTCTTCAGTTGCAGAGTTTTAAAAAATTGAACAAACATGTAACTACTCAAAATGTGCCTCTGACACTCATTATGTCACTATTTTGTAAGTAAACTACAAATAAAACGTTTAATCTTTAACTGCTTGACGTGTACAGTCCCATATTTGGGATTCAAATTTCCATACCCCAGAGAGCCCAACTAACACACAACGTACCAGTTACGTAATTTCTTGGTACTTTTTGGTAATTTCATGACTTACCAACTGACAACCTAACTGCAACATCGCAGGCACCTAATATCATTACCATTAAATGACCAATTCCCAACATTGCCTTCACGGTCCCCTTACATTGCAAGATAACCAAAAACGGTCCTATAACGTAACCTGTTCGTTATTTTGCTAATAATATGACTTACTGGTAACGTAATTGCAACGTCCCAGGCACGTCATATTATTACCAATCCATCCATCCATCTTCTTTCCGCTTATCTGGGACCGGGTCGCGGGGGCAGCAGTCTAAGTAGGGACGCCCAGACTTCCCTCTCCCCAGACACTTCCTCCAGCTCTTCCGGGGGAATACCGAGGCGTTCCCAGGCCAGCCGAGAGACATAGTCCCTCCAGCGGGTCCTAGGTCTTCCCTGGGGCCTCCTCCCGGTGGGACATGCCCGAAACACCTCCCCTGGGAGGCGTCCAGGAGGCATCCGAAACAGATGCCCAAGCCACCTCAGCTGGCCTCTCTCGATGTGGAGGAGCAGCGGACCTACTCCAAGCTCCCCCCGAGTGACCGAGCTCCTCACCCTATCTCTAAGGGAGTGCCCGGCCACCCAGCGGAGGAAACTCATTTCGGCCGCCTGTATCCGGGATCTCATCCTTTCGGTCATGACCCAAAGCTCATGACCATAGGTGAGAGTAGGAACGTAGATCGACCGGTAAATCGAGAGCTTCGCCTTGCAGCTCAGCTCCTTCTTCACAACGACAGACCGGTACATCGACCGCATTACTGCAGAAGCTGCACCGATCCGTTTGTCGATCTCCCGCTCCATCCTTCCCTCACTCACCACCAGGTAGTGATCAGTTGACAGCTCCGCCCCTCTCTTCACCCGAGTGTCCAAGACATACGGCCGGAGGTCAGATAAAACAACCACAAAAGTCGATCATCGACCTCCGCCCTAGGGCGCCCTGGTGCCACGTGTGCTGATGGACACCCTTATGCTCGAACACGGTGTTCGTTATGGACAAACCGTGACTAGCACAGAAGTCCAACAAACAAAACACCACTCGGGTTCAGGTCAGGGGGGCTGTTCCTCCCAATCACGCCTCTCCAGGTGTCACTGTCATTGCCCACGTGAGCGGTGAAGTCCCCCAGCAGAACGACGGAGTCCCCAGTCTGAGCACTATCCAGCCCCCCTCCCAGAGACTCCAAGAAGGCCGGGTACTCTATGCTGCCATTCGGCCCGTAGGCACAAATGACAGTGAGAGACCTATCCCCCACCCGGAGGCGCAGGGAAGCGACCCTCTCGTTCACCGGGGTAAACTCCAACACATGGCGACTAAGCTGGGGGGCTATAAGCAAGCCCACGCCAGCCCGCCGCTTTTCACCGCAGGCAACTCCAGAGTAGTGGAGAGTCCAACCCCTTTCGAGGAGTTGGGTTCCAGAGCCCAAAATGTGCGTGGAGGCGAGCCCGACTAACTCTAGTCGGTACCTCTCAACCACCCGCACTAACTCAGGCTCCTTTCCCCCCAGCGAGGTGACATTCCATGTCCCTAGAGTCAGGATCTGTGTCTGAGGGTTGGGTCGCTAAGGTCCCCGCCTTCGACCACCACCCAAACCACAATGCACCGGCCCCTTACGGTCCCTCCCGCAGGTGGTGGGCCCACGGGAGGTCGGCCCCACGTCGCTCCTTCGGGCTGGGCCCGGCCGGGCCCCATGGGGTAAGACCTGGCCACCAGGCGCTTGCATGCAAGCCCCAACCCCAGGTCTGGCTCCAGGGTGGGGCCCCGGCTGCGCCATACCGGGCGACATATGTCGCCATACCGGGCGATGTTTCTTCTCATAAGGGGGGAATGGACCTCTCTTTGTCTGGCTTGTCACCTAGGACCTGTTTGCCTTGGGAGACCCTACCAAGGGCATATAGCCCCTGACAACGTAGCTCCTAGGATCATTCAGACACTCAAACCCCTCCACCACGGTAAGGTGGCGGTCCCAGGAGAGGTATTATTACCAATAAATTATCAATTCACAAGTTTTAGTGAATTCCTAATGGGAAGCTTTATGTTGCAAGACATTGCAATTGACCAAGAATGATCAATTTTCTATAATTCTGAAATAAATTAATATATATTAATTTAATAAATATTTTATTGTCATTTTATTGTTTTTTATAAACATTTATGGAAATGAAAGCACTCTAAAAGCTTTATTTTTATTTATTGTTTTATTTATAGGTATACGCAGCTTATCACGAGAGTATGGAAATAATGTTCTCAACTGAAGAAGACTCTATTAAAAGTACAAAAGACCAAAAACCCTGATTAGATAAAGTAATACCCTTTTAAGTGTTTTAAGTTAAGTGTAAATATTTATTGTAGTGGTATTGTATGGAAATATTTAGAATATTTTATTCGTATGCAGTGTCCCCTAGCATTATGCTATCTTTTAGCTGTTATTAATATGTATTTAAAAAAAGGTTATCGTTAACAGGTCGAATGAACATGTATTATTCAAGGTAATATATAGATCCACCAAATGAACTACTGCTGTTATGGGGAATGCTTGATTTTTAATGTAAATATGTACATTTTAACCCCTTACCTGTCACAGGTGGGCCCATTTGTTAAAAATATGAATGTTACACATTTATAATACTAATATCATATACAAAACTTAATGTAATACTGACAACCTATACATCGTTGAAAAAAGGCCTGAGAGTGTAGTTTTCATACAACACTACCTTTTTTCAAAATGAATGGCGAACTAAAAGTCATTTTGCTAAATGCCATATATGGGCCCATTTTCTATTACATATTCTTAATAATAATATTCTATTCTAAACCTAAAATTATCTTGACAAACTATATATCTGTCAAGGATATCAGTACGTCGCCTGCAGCATTGGATTCTCACGTTCCTGGCACCTGTTCACATTCACCGGACTTTTGAACTTCAATTCCCATAATTCATTGCACTTCACCAGCGGCCATTTTGTGATCACCTACACCTGCACCCCTTTGATTTGGACTATTATTTAAAGCCTGTGTTTGTTTTCAGTCACTGTCTGGTATTGACGTTGTTAGGTTGGTTCTTACCTCGTGGTTAGTTACGGCGTGGTTTTTGTTTCTGGTTTTTACTCGTGTGGATATTATTGCCTGTGACCAGTTTGGAAATTGTTACCTGTGACCGTTTGGAAATTATTACCTGTGACCCGTTTGGATTTGATTACCTGTAACCAGTTTGGATGTTATTACCTGTGATCAGTTTGGATATTGTTTTCTGTTGTCCATTTTGGATTGACTTTTCAGTTTGATGTTTTGTCAGTAAACCTGTTTTGAGACTTAACTCTTTTTGACTCTGACTCTTACCTGCAACCGTAACAATATCATTGGAAAGCTCTAAGTCTGCAGTATTTATTTATATCCATCTTTGTACAGTAGACATGACATAGTGACTGTAATTTTGATAAATATCACTGACTAATAGGTATTTTTGTTATTATACATTTATAACAATAATGTCATATTCTAACACCTAAACAATTTCGACAAATTATATATTACTGGAAAGCTCTAAGAGTGTAATTTTCAGATTGATTCATGTTTTTGTGAAAGTAATAATGTAGTGAGATGAAAATTTGCTGAAATATATTGTGTGTCACAGGCCTCTTTGTTTATTATATGTATTTGTATAATAGCCTGTTTCTAAACCTTAAAAACCTAACAAACTATGTATTATTGAAAAAGCTCGCTCTTTCAACGCGCACAGCGCACTCTCTTCTCAGTTCACCCGCAGGAGGCGCGTGCCCGCGTACAATAATGAAAGACGAGAGCAGTCTGCGTATGTTAAAACAGTTTTATTGTTGCAATAAAACAGTTTTAACATAAGCAGCCTGCTCTTGAAAGTAAATGGCTATGTTTTTCATTACTTTAATTGTAGGGTAATGATATATTCGTTATTATGTTGTTGCAGTATCAAAAGTCATGTAATTACTAAAATAGTATGTCGTAATTGATCGTTTTTGGTCAATTGCAACGTCTTGCAACAGTAAACTTCCCATTAGGTTAATAATATAACGTGCCTGGGACGTTGCATTTACGTTACCAGTCATATTATTACCAAAAAAGTACAAACAGGTTACGATATTGGACCGTTTTTGGTTATCTTGCAATGCAAGGAGGCCGTAAAGGCAGCATTGGGAATTGGTAATTTAATAGTAATGATATTACATGCCTGGGACGTTGCAGTTATGTTGTCAAGTCATAAAATTACCAAAAATACCAATAAGTTACGTACTACATACTGCAGCAATGTCGAGTAATATCTGTTCGCTTGCAATTGTCAAGAAATGTGTTGATAAATAGTGAATGTTTGTCATTGTTATTACTTGTTATTACTTACTAGAGTTATGATAAAGAATAGAGCAATACGTTGGTGTACAAACTGCATTACTTTATCAATCTGTTTCTGCGTTGGGCTATGCTAATGCGTATACCACGTTGTTCGAGAGTTTACAACCGAGCTGTAGCCTAGGTTCATTGACCAGATTTGCATCACCTGAAGAAAGGGTTTTGATAAATGAATCGTTGCACAAATCGTTTTTTGCATAACATTAATGCATAAAATTTGGCCTACATTAAGAATGCAAACTGTGATTAACTGTAATCGTCTTTTGGTTGGTTACAATACTTATCCATCAAAACTTTGCTGGCTAGGTACTGGTTGGCTTTATCCAACCGAAAACGAAGGTGCGAAGATTCACATCTCAATGAGCCAGTAATACGCTCCCTGAATATTACATTTACATTTAGGCATTTAGCTGACACTTTTATCCAAAGCGATTTACAAATATTAGGAGACAATGAAGCGATACATCAAAAGAAGGCAACAATAGTACGAAGAAGTGCTTTCCTAAATTTACAATGTTTCAAAGTGCTAGATTTTTAGCTTAGATTTTTTTAGATATTTTGGACTCCTGTGAACACCTGTGACTGATAAAAAGAGACAGGGGAGGCTCATTTTGTTCGAAAAAGGTGGGATGCATTTTAAAGAGTGGAAAGATAAGTGTTGACATTTATTTTGTTCATGTTTGAATGTGTGGTCTTTTAGCATTTAATTTTATAATTTCCACTACAATGTATTAATTGCAAAAATAAGTTGAGATCATGAATCTTGAGTGTTTTAGATTTCATGCATAGTTGATGCGTTGATGCAAATGATGCATAGTTTATAATAGTAGACTGAATATTTGACACAAAACAAGGGTAATTAAAAATACAGACACGCTTACACATGCACTGATGGCCCACCCACAGGCAGCTGCCAGTTATCAAGTTAATTTTATGACCACAATTTCTTTATTAACAAGTATTCAAGAATTGTATGATTTAATTGTATCAACCTTAACCTCTGTGAAAATTGCTGAACATTATTTTGAGAAAACAGGACTATGTGCATTACATAAGAAATACAAAGCTATTTAAGTATCTTTGGCTCCGTGTTGCAGTATTACGTTTGACATAACACCAAAGAAGTAGTAGTCTTCCAAAATTTCAATCAATCTAAAATTTCAAACGAATGTCATTTCCTGAATCTGTCAAGAAAAAGCCATTTTCTTGTTGTTTCTGCACTGGTTGCATCACAGGCCATTACTCTAGATGTATAACAACTTAGAGTAAAGTATATTCTAAGGGACACAGTTTCTTAGCTACAAGGGGTTGAGTTTGCTTCAGTAGTCTAGTCTCCTAATGAGCATTCTGAGATGATTTCTTTAATGGTGATGAATATGACAGGATCGTACATGACCAGAAATGTGGAAGAGTCAATGTGACTAATGTACCCAACACAAGGAAACTTCCAGCAACCACAAAAGATGCTGTGTATGTCCCTGTATAGTCCTTTAGCCAGCCTAGGAAAAAAACAGAGCAAAATGGTTTTGTATGCTACCTAGAAACTTAAAAGCTGTAACAACTGGCAGAGTTTTAAATATATTACTGTGATGTTATTTTGTATAAACACAGATTTTTACCAGAAAGTGGAGCTCCCAGCAGCCCTCCAATGCTCTCTAAAAACTGCAGGAGCCCAAGGGCCCCTAGCATTCGCTCCATGCCTACAATCTCTGGTACCACTGCGAAAGCCAGCGGGGTCATTGCTCCTGCACAGAACCCATAAGCCATGCTGACTACGAGCAGTCCTGGGTAAGTTACACCAAGAGGAATAAGCAGCAGAAATATCCCCAGTAACCCAGTCCATACTGTCAGCATGTGGGGCATCCTAATTTTGCCAAGGTCCGAGGCCCAGCCAGATACAACACGACCCACGATGTCTGCTGCACCCGTGACAGAGATCACAAATGCAGCCTGGTACTCACTGAAGCCGATGTGACGACTGTGAGCAATCAGATGAACATAAGGAATAAAGTAGCCTGCATTGAAAAGGGTGACTGCCAGGGTGTAAGTGAGGAAGCCACGGTGTGAAAGCAGGGAGAGCTCAAAGCACTCATAGATACGGGAGCGTAAAGAAGAGCATTTGTTGTGGTTGGTAGAGTTTTCAGCCTAAGTAGGGCACAAAACAGCATGTCAGCATACAAATGATATCACAATTAATCCATGTAAAGCTTGAATTATGATAGCTTCATTTATATCACAACAACAGTTGAAAAGGTCAAGTAGTTTGACTAAATATGTGTCAAGGAGTACAAAATAGCCAAATTAGTAAGTAGCTTAACAAACATACTTATCAGACTTTAGACTTTAGCTAATATACGCCATTCACACTTCAATAGCCAGCAGCATTCACACAGATCTTAAAAATAAACCACAAACCTTCACCACAACTTTTGGATACCTTATAGGTCGAATGAGAGCCCCGCAGGCAATCATGTTAAAGCTTAGACCTCCCAAGATAAGCAATGCTCCACGCCAAGCATACATTTCTATTAGATACTGAAAAAGTGGGGAGAAGGCGAACGAGGCAAGACCGATGCCTGTAAAGCCTAAGCCCATGGCTAGAGATCGTCGTATAGTGAAATACTGCATTACTGATGCAATAATAGGGGTAAAGACCAAAGCCCATCCTAAACCTAACAAAGATAAACACAGAGAGTAAAACCACAAAGAATGACTTGCAATTGCCTAATATTTAGCTCAGTCCTTACAAGTGCATTTCACCTGATATGACTCCCATGGTCAGGTAAAGATGTAAAAGTGTTGTTGCCTGGGAAGCCAGAATAAACCCCAGGCCTGAAAGGAATCCTCCAATCATTACAACTGGACGAGCTCCATATACATTACATGCTGCTGTGCCTATTGGACCTATAGACACAAGTAAGTAATTGGATAAGGAAAAACAAAGTAATGGTTTCTAGCAAACAAACTGATTGTGTGTTTACATTTTCTACACAAACATGAATACATTTTTACATACAAACTTACTGATTAGCTGTTGTATTGCCACCCCAATGGATGTTATCCAAGATACAGCTTGGGCACTTTCTCCAAAGTACTGTACAAGCTCTACAAAAAAGATGCCCAGACTGCGGATGAGCCCGAAGACCAGGGCAGAAGCCACAAAAAGAGCTCCCACCACCACCCAGCCCCAGCCTCCATCAGGAGCCAAAATCTGTTGGGGTGACTGCTGCTGTTCCTGTTTCTCCTGGGACTTACTCATCACTACATTAAAGAGGCATATACAGAGAAACAGAATGTAAATTGAGTCAGAGAGCATTTTAAATCTGAAAAAGGCAGGCAGTCAGGCAGGCAGAGATCCAAATGCAGTATTAAGGTTTTCTTGAATAAAATAACAAAAGAAAAAGGAACAGGGAAACACAAACCACAAAAAATCCAGAGCAAACAGGTTTGACTAGATTGACTAAACAGGACTGAAACACAAGGGCTATGTATCGACAGATACAAACAAGGTTAACAAGAAAGTGGTTAAAGCAATGAAAAAAGTAACAAGTCCAGGCAGAGGGTTATGGGAAGTGTAATATATAACAACAACAGTAATCAGGACAGCAGGGCAAGACAGAGACACAGAGGGGGACAAAAGGGAGACAGACAGGGATCATTACAGCAGGAAACTGTAAATAATTTTCATATATAAATATAATGAACTGGATCATTTTAATGTTGTTATTATATGTGTTCGTGCTTGATATAATCTTGATAAATAACCGGTCACAATAAAAGTTGCCGTATATGCTAAAGTCATTTATCAGATTTCTGCTTTTATTTTTGAGAAAATCTGTGGGACAGAACGGAATAGATTTAAACACAGTACATGTGGATGGAACTGATAAACGGCAAGTATAATAAAAATGATCTAATAAATACATACAAAATAAATATGTCAGAAACGGTCAGCCAATAAGCAACCATCAGATTCCATGTGGACCTTTATATGGGCCATATAAGTTATTGCCCTTGTAACACATAAAGTTCCCTCCAACACATACACAGCAAATTGCAGTTACATAACTGAGTACACAAGTAAACTGATGTAACCACATCTTTAAAGTTGACATCTCTATCTGTCAGTCAATTCCTGATACAAAATGCTGATCATATGAATTTTCTTAGATGAACTTTATACTCTCATAACTTTGAACTGTTCAAGCTGTTTTTCTCCTGTAAAAAAAAGCTTGTTTCAAATGTTACTGTGTTATGACCTTTTATATGTAATGCAGTAGAAAGCTGAAGAAAGCATGCCATTTATTATTTCATTTTAGAAAGTTAAAATATATAAGTATAATATATATAAACCTAATATAATCAGTAACTTAACAGTACTTTCAGACACAGAACCCAAAGCCAGATGAGCAATGTAAAAGGTAAAAAAGTCAATTAATTATATGCAATATACCAACAAAATATAACTACATATAATATGCGGATAAAAATGTCTGGAAGACTTACCCATAACCCAATCACCCCTTTTCATGTCAAGTCATAATCATCATAATCATAAAAAGCATAGATAGATTTTCTTTTGGTAAGCACAGTGGTGACCTTCTACTCACTTCTTGCCACAAGCTGTTAACTCATTCGCAAGTGCTGGTTACAGCAAAGCCCCACCCCCTGCATGCAAGAATGAGCCGGTTGGTTGCTAGTAAGTTTCCCTGTTGTTTTAAAGGTCTGTACACATCTCTGATCACTTATAAACTACACATGCAATGTCAGGTTCAAAGGTAAATCATGTTAAAATGAATCTAACAGGAGATTAGCATAATGTGAAATAAGGCTCCCTGCAATGTGTTGCGAACAGCCTCGTTTAAACCAGTAGGTGAAGTTATTTACTTCTGTGTGCAATTACCAACTCCTACAAACATAGTTTTTGAAGTTTTGATGTTTATGGTTGACATTATTGGCGTTTATCACGTACAACATTAGACAGATTAATAAACTTATTAAATAACACAGATGTGGGAAAATTGTGTTGTGACTAAAACAAATCTAAAAAGTCATATTTTAGTACCCAGCTACCAGGGAACATTCCCATAACTTAAGCTAACATTCTGTACAAGTTTTGGTAATGTTTTATAGAAAATATTGGAATGTAAGGTTTTAAGAATGTTTTAAGGATGTTTTCACATTTCAAATAA